>JAYJML010000195.1:0-70096 GCA_035610835.1 Ophiura sarsii | reverse complement strand
CTTTATTCATTATATTTCATATCTCGTTAAGTTTGAATTCGTCCCAAAATGTTGAAGGTTGCATTTGTTAAAGTAAATTTCGTCTTTGGTCAAGTATATTCATATTTTGCGCAATGAATTTCATTTAATGTTCATTTAATTTCGTCCTACACACTTCCATTTCGTCTGATACAGCGGTAACCTACTAATGTATACATTTATTTCGTCTTTGATCAAATAGTTTCATATTCAGTTCACTTTATTTCGTCCCATGTGGAACGTCCTGCCTAGAAGCATGTAAAATCCAGCTATAGGCCTATACGTTTTATATATTTATTTATTTTTTATTTCTTTCTTTCTTGTTCGCTGATATGAAATGTAGGTCCGTTCGGATCTGAATCAACAAGGCAAAAGAACACATGTCGGTGGTTCAAATCTAACCTGCAATAATATGTAGGCCTATTCTTCTAACACCTGACGAATATATGTGATTAAAGTATTAAAAATAACGAACAAAGACGAATTTTATTTGTACATAGACCCGCTACCCATCAGGTGATACGAATTCAATCCTTCCTTGACGAAAAGAAATGACCAATGAATTAAATGAAGGGGTCATACTTTGAAATATAATGCTCATTGACGAAATTTATCTAACAAAATGCGTAAGTCAGATTTTGGGGACGAATTCTAACTTAACGAGATATGAAATATAATGAAAAAAGTGTTAAACTAACCGGGAAAACCTATAGTTAACAATGCCGACAATATTAAATCAGGTGACTTTACCCCAAAATATTACAATATTAATACGAAGTGTTTACGTAGCCGTATACGGCTACGTAACCCCGGGGTTACGTAGCCATACTTTTGTTAAAACGCCGAACGTATTAGCGCCCTCAATCCCGTATTTACCCTTTGTGTACTTTCAACATGCGGCCCTATTTGTGGTTTTTTATGTACTTGCATTTGTTTTTAAAGCGTCTCTGTGCACCAATCCTTACTTTTACCTGTTACATCGTAAGGCACTCAATAATTTCTAAGTAGTATTTATTAGTAGTAGTATTTAGCATATTGTCATTAATTACCTTATTCCAATAACACCGCGGAATGCATATTCCGCTATAGGTTTATATATTCTATGACAACCTTATTGATATATCCCTATTTCTCCAAAAAAAGTATACTTACTTGAGTACTTGTACTAATTGTTTACATGATGAGCAGAGTCATATAGTTAACTGAATAATGATATTTAATTGCGCACATTATGATATGAATGTCTCGTCTATTGTTTTTTCATTTAAATTTAATGAAATGTGACAGAAACATCATGAGGAATGTTATAGATGCTTTCAAGACTATAATACTGTCATGGGCCTATTTATACGGTAGTCTACAAAGGTCATTAAACAAATTTGTGTAAGGCATTACCCCCCGCCCCCCCCCCCCCAACTCTCACTGGCACGGACTTTCAAAATGGTTCGCCCCATTCCTTGTCCAACAATTTCCGTTCGACTATATCTTTGCAAAATAATCATAGAGAAAAAAATAAGTTTTTTTCTTCTTACTATTTGGAACTATTAACGATAACATTACCAAAAGTATTAGAATGAAGCAATGAAAAAGTCGTAGTTTCATAGACTGGTCGACCAGGAAAAAACCCTCTTATTGTACACCCCCACCCCTCGGGATGGCCCAAATACAGCATTAGAACGAAAGAAAAATCATGAAAAAACTGAACGTTGGTGAAATCGAGCTATTTAAAAAGGGTCAAAAACAGGCTGAAATTAAAAGTAAGTGCGGAAGTTTGGACCAGGATAACCTCTGAATTCTCACTGTCTCATGTCTGCGGTAAACGAAGCCCCCCCCCCCCCCCCCCCCCCCCCGTAAATTGGTATTGTTTAGGAGGTCAATTTTCATTTTGCGGGCATATTTTACCAAAAATGTATCACTATATATCCACCCGATTCAAGACGAGCGGGTATATCGCGGATAGTTGAGCGTGTGTACGACTCAGTGTACGACTGGAGGCTGAAGTCTATTATATCCACCCGATAGTATCGGCTACGTAACCAGCGCCCCGAGCATCGGTTACGTAGCCGTATAATACGGCTACGTAACTAACGCGCAGAGTATTGGTTCCGTAGCCGTATACGGCTATGCAGCGCCCGGTTTACGTAAGCCGTATACGGCTACGTAACCACTGCCATATTAATATTAGATAGTCACCTCGTCCTGCTTTTCAAAGAGCGCTGTGGAGTATGTCAGTACTCAGTACCAAGCTACAATATTTTACAAAGCCTACACAACAACACTGCTGAATGTTTAATTCTTGTAAGGCTGTCGAATTCCTTTCCTTTTTGATAGGCAAAAAAAGAAGTCCTCGTTCCTTTGCAATATAACCGAGTCATCATCACTTCCTTGATTTTGATATGCACAGCTTATATTTCATGTTACCATACCTCATAATTTTTCCAGTAGAGAGATTCTTCTGTTTCAAGTAAACCACTCACACGGGGATAACTTTTAATCACGGTCTTCTTGAAAGACGACATGCTTGTTTTTGTTATTCAGTGTTGCTGAAAATATTTACAAAGTAGCCCAACTATTAAATTTGGGTTTAGTTTCAGTTGCAGGTATCGGGGAAAAGGTGAAGAAAACAGACAAATTATTTTCTTATCATTATCATAACATAGGATTTTAAAAATTTACCCGACCTACAAAAATGTTATTTCGAAAAAGGTCCAAAACATTATGTGGCTTCACATGTGGCTTTTGGGCTACTAAATTCTGGGCCAAAGAACATTTTAAGTGTATGATGATCCCTCTTTTTTAAACGCGAGCACCAAGGTGAACCAGAGGGCGCAGTTACGCAGGAGCGACGTAGGACACAATTTAACAAAGAGAGTGGTGGACAAATGGAACGAACTCTTAAACTACCAGAGAGTGCCATCAAAGCCCACACTCCTCTGCTTCAAACCGAATCTTAGTAACTTGGGTTTAATGGGCAAGCAAGCCTCCACGCTTCTCATCAATGCCAGCTATACTACTGTATGTAGATGACAGGTAGTTCAATGTTCTTGACGGTCCGGCTTGTAAACTTTTAAAGGCACATTAAAGCCACATTAAGTGGTGTTGAAAATTTTAAATGTTTAAAAATTTACTTCAGAATTCAAGATGAACATTAAAAATGGCCATTACTGTTGTTTCTACTAGCAAAAACACAGCAAAACTTGATTAAAACAATATCATCGCTATTTATTGAAAAACGCCCTCTATGCAAATATGGTTCGCGTTATGTATCACGCGTACTGCAGGGGGATACTGTCGGACGTAAAATGCTCGTCCCGCGGGACGAGCATTTTTTGAATCGACGTTTTCTTGTACATAGAGGGCTGATTTTCTTAATCCTTATAGGTGTAAGTTTATACATGTAATACAATTATAAAAATATACTAATCCCAGTTTTTATCATAATTGAGGGCGCATCCTCCAACACATCTCTTAGTGTCCCTTTAATTGGTGTCCTGGGTTGTGGTACGAGCATGAACTAATTTGGACTTTTGTCTATGGTACGAGTTGCCTGGGCCAAAGTGAAGAAGTCTGATGGGTCGGCTTTGTCAAGCTCTTTCAATATCTTGAATGTCTAGATTAGGTCCCTAACTTGGTTTTTCAAGAATATTCTGTCTAGTAAGGGGGCTGGCATTTTCTTCGGAAGGGGGGGGTGGGGGGGGGGGGGGGGGGGGGGGTCCCAAAATGTGGATAGACCCAGACAATTTTTTCATGACCCCCCTATCCAAGAGCTGCATATTTGTATGACCCCCCTACCTTTTTTTTTCTTCACGCAAGCATGCTTTGATAAATTTGTGACCCCCCCCCCATTTTCAATGAAATAATTGTATGACCCCCCCTGTTTTCATGTCAAAAAAACTATGACCCCCCCAGTATATTTGGGACCCACCCCCTTCTGAAGAAAATGCCAGCCCCCTAATCTTGTTGACCGCTAGAGTGTAAGCGGGCCCCGCTAGGTTGTGACGTAGGCCCCCTCCTCTGTTGAGAGTTGGCTCCTCTCGCTTCACATACACCGCTTGTGTAGCGGTAATCGCTTTTATTATTACTATTTTTTTATAATAATTGTTAACCATATTAGACGGGTGAATGCCGTTTTTGGGACACCCTGAACACCTGTATGTTACGTCTAAATTGTGCGGGGTGTACCAATTTCTATTTCACGTCGTGTCACCTGATATCTCTAGGCCTATCAGCTTGTTCGCGTAAATAGCAATTGGGGGTGTACCAATTGCTACAACTCGTCACCTGACGCTTAATGGCCAATCACGAGCGCTGGCTCGCGTCTATTTTCTGGAAATTTCCGAAAGAGTCAATTGGGTGCTTGGAAGTATTTGATGAACAAAACCTAGGATTATCTCGGACTATATTTGTGAATCCATCTAAAATCTACCGTTTTTGGTTGTCATCGTATCATAAGTATTGATAGCCGAGTGCAGTAGGACAACGACGTTTCTTGCAGTAGATACCCATACCATAGGGGTTTACCTTGTGTTGCAAGGTCAGGTCAGGTTAGACCAGGTTGTAGGAGAAGTAGTAGGACGGACCGTTATAAAGACTTTGACCATTGACCCAATCTTGTATTAAGTTTTGCTAGTTGTAATTGTGTTTGGATGTTATAAAATAAAACCCACGTTGTGATATATATTGTGTAGGAAGGAGAGCGAAAATAAACTGTGAACTTAAATATTCGTCCAGTGTCATTGGTTCGCGTTATAGAGCCGAAAGCGCATGGTTCTGCCCTGCAAACGAACCCGCGTGGCTGATTAACTATATAAAAGGTTTCCAAATTAAACCCTTCCCACGCCCAAAATTTGGTGGTGTCAGATCTGATCAATTCTGCACACTTGGACATCGCACGCGTGTGTAAATCTAGCTCGCTCGCGCTCCCGCGACAAGTGGTGTCAGATGTGGGATTTTCATTTTTCTTTAACGACGAATTTTTGGCTTTGACTATATACATTTTGACGGACTTTGACAGTAGACTGTTGACGGTGACGGACTCGGCATCGCCACGAGAAAGACCCGGTCAAGAGATAGGTGCACATCATGCCGCAGATGACGGGGGAACAGATGGGAGGCGTGGTTGGTAGTAGTTTGCCACGGATGACGGGGGAACAGATGGGAGGCGTGGTTGGTGGTAGTTTGCCGCAGATGACGGGAGGAGTAGTTAGCCGTGGTTTGCCGCAGATGACGGGGGAGCAGATGGGAGGCGTGGTTGGTGGTAGTTTGCCGCGGATGACGGGCGAGAAGAGGTACCAAGTAGCTGGTAGTGATGTGCCGATGAGGACGGGTGATGAGACGGAACGAGTTGGTGGTAGCGCTCCGATGAGGACGGGTGATTTGACGAGACGAGTTGCTGGTAGTGATGTGCTGGTGAGGATGAGTGATGTGAAGGGACAAGTGCCCGGTGGTGGTATGCAGAGGAGGATGGATGATGATGCGGTAGAACAGAGGCACAGAGTGCCCGGTGGTGGTATGCCGAGGAGGATGGATGATGAGATGGGACAGATACGCGGTAATGGCATGCCGCCGAGGATGGATGATGTGACGAGACAAGTAGTTGGTGATGGAGTGCCGTTGATGACAGGTGAGCAGAGGCACCGAGTGGTTGGAAGTGGAAGATCATTGAGGCCGGGTGAGGTGATTGGTTATGGTGTGCCGTCAATGACGGGGAAGCATGATACGGGGCAGGTGATCGGTGATGGTAAGCCGGTTGTGACGGGTGAGTCGATGGGACATGTGACTGGTGGTAGGCCGGGTATGACGGGTGAGCAAGGAAGCCGAGTGATTGGTGATAGTAGGCCGGTTATGACGGGTGAGTCGATGGGACAAGTGACTGTTGGTATGACGGGTGAGCCAGGGAGTCGAGTGGTTGGTGGTGGTAGGCCGGTTATGACGGGTGAGTCGATGGGACAAGTGACTGTTGGCAGACCGGGTATGACTGGTGAGCAAGGGAGTCAGGTGATTGGTGGTGGTAGACCGGGGGAACATATTAGACCGGTTGTTGATGATGATAAACCGTCGATGACGGTAGGGCATGCGGGGTTGATGAATGGTGATAGACCGCCTATGCAGGTTGGGCAGGCGGTATGGGAGGATGGCGGTAGTGCACCGCCGATACGTGTAGAGCAGGCGGGGAGGAAGGGCGGTAGTGGTACGCCGTTGATGCTGGTTGATCAGACGGGGTTGATGTGTGGTAGTGGTTGCAGTGATGGTAGTGGTGGTGAAATATGCAATGGTCAAGGTGATGTTGGTAGAGGTGGACGTCCGTTTGGAGGTGATGTTGGTGGAGGTCGACATGGATGTGATGGTGGCGGAAATGGAGGTCGACACGGTGGTGGTTATAAGGATAATAGTAGTGGTGAACCCGAGTATTGCAGCACTGGCAAGAATGTTGATGAGGTTTGTGGTGGAGTGTTGTCGGACGTTAAGTCTACTGGTAGTGTAGATAGTGGTTGTTTTGCGGATGACGTGGATAGTAATTGCAGCTATGATTCTGGCGTAGGATCAAGATCCGCAGGCTCGGAGTTGGGTAACGGGGGTGAAGATGAAGAGGGGAAGGAGGCAGGAACTCGGGAGGTGGGATCTTTAAAGGGGAAGGAGTTAAGTTTTGAATCGTTATGTGAGATGTTGGACGCCAACGTGAAAATGAAAACCAAGATGAACGGATGGTTGCTAGTCAATCACGAAAGGCGATTTAGGTCTTGGGAAAAGGAGTTGAAGGAATGTAATGAAGAACTTGTGGATGATTATAAAAAGTTGTGGCGAAGGAAGGATGGGTTGAAACAATGGGAGGAGGATTTGAAACGACTGGAAGTTGCCGAAAAATCAGTAGAGGTAGGATTGCAGCAATTGGGTGAGGAATTGGACCGGAGAGAACAGGTGGTCAGAGAACTGGAGCTTGATTGGAAACAACGGATGAGTTTGGTGGCGAGTAGGGAAGAGGAGGTACGACGAGGGGTGGAGGATTCGAGCAGCCAGGAACATATGAACTTGTCAGATCGTGAGAACGTCGTAAAGGAGGGGGAGAAGAGGATTGAGGAGATGTATGAGGAAGTGGCGTCGAAGAAGCGTAAATATGAGAAGAAGCAGGTAGAAGTTGAAGAGAAGTATCGACTAGTAGTAGGAGTTGAGTGTGAGCAGAAGCAGAAGTATGAACGGCTGTGTGAAGAGGTGAACACGAGGTTGACTGTGGCATCGGAGCGGGAGATGAAAAGTATTGCGTTGCTGGGGCAAGTGGTGGATAAAATGAATGTAGTCATAGGGTGTAGGGAGCCGACAACTGGAGTTGTGAGCCCCGTTGTTGTCGGTGGAGAAGGTTGTAGAAGTGATGCTAGAGGAGTGGCTACGTGGTCGCAGGTGGTGAAGCGAGGATCGACGGCGCAGATGAGCAGTGACCAGGTGGGGGGAAATACCGGTCATTCCCTGAGTTATCGCCGACGGGGTGGTTGTACGAGTTATCAACACGACAGTGTGCAACAACTGGAAGTAAACTGTTGCCGGTACTGTAAGGAGGCTGGGCATTGGAAACGAGAGTGCCCGATACTACGGGCGAGGAATGAGAGATGGGTGGCTATGAGAGATGCGGTGGACAGGCGAGAAATGGAAAGAGAGAGAAGGATGGGAGAGAAGGAGGAGCGCCGGAATAGGTTTGAGAATCGGACACCGGAGGAAGAACGTCGAAAAGTTGTGGAGCAGTGTCGTAAGGGCGGGGGAAGCGAGAATGAAGAGGAGCCGTGCCGGAGAGAGGAAGTGGATGAGATCATGGAGGAGGGAGAGAGGAAGGAACGTGAACGTCTTGCGGTGGAACGCGAGAGGAAGGTACGGGAACATCAGGTCTGGGCGCGGGAGCGTCAAGTAGAGGAGAGGAAACGGCGGGAAGATAAGGGGAGCACGAGGAAACGATCAGCGGGACCTGCGGGGAAGGAGGAGAAGAAGCAACAGCAGAAGGATAAGGCAAATGGAGGTAAATTAAGCACCGATGCGGTTTTGCGGCCTAATGATAGGGACGGTGGATGTCGTGTGGAGTCGGCGGATGTGTCTGGTAAAGTTAAAACGCAGGGTGTACAACCGGTGAGGGTTATAACAGTTAGGAGTGTCAGAGTTGTACCAGCCAAGCCGTTAGAACCGGGGGTGGGTGATATATAGATGTCACCGTGATCGGGAGATGGTTAAGAAGGAGGTAGCGAGATTGAGGGAGAAGCGATTAGTGGAGCAAATGAAAGAGTTAGACGAATTTTCGGCGGACACTTCAGCGCATAATTGTGAGGGCTTTGGTAACATGTTAAAGTTGACTAATGATAGTTGGTTGGGAGTCTTTGAGAAACTTTCTAGACAGGCTGTGGATCGGAAGGTATATATCATGGAGGTCAAGAAGTTGGGAAGAGAGACTCTGGCTTACCAGATGAAGGAGTTCGGAGGGGTTGAGTTGGTGTACACTCGCCGTGGTGTGGAAAATATGATGAGGACGATTAGTGAGTCGTGGGTGGTAGTATTCGAGAAGCTTGCAGAGCTGGTTGTGAAACAATCAGGTGGTGACGACGTGACCGTATGTCGTGGCGTACTAGGAGACTAGACGGGTGATAGGAGCTATAGGGGAAGATGCTGGGGGAGTGTAATTTATTTTAGGAATTCTCGTTTGGTATTTAGTTACGTATTGGGCAGTATGGTAGCGGATACTTGAATTTGTAGAAGTTGGAAAGACTAGTAGAAGGTGAGAAGGTGGGAGCCAGTGAATCAGTAGGAGGTGTGTTAATCGAAGTTCTCTTTTACTTTGTTTCTTTATGTAACAGGCACTTTTATCGTGCATAAATTGATATTTAGTTATGATTTCAAATGTATGTTCTATTCCATCATAATCATGTTTTGAGTCAAGTTTGTAATTTCTATCTTTAGTGGCATTGATATTTTCGGAACATTGTTTTTAGTTTTTACATTTTGGTCAAGGAAAGTTGATCACCAATGGTTTTAATTTATTCACATCAATCCATATTTCTTATATTGCCACATTAATGTTCCAAGTTTATACAAATGCAGGGGGTAGATAGTTTATTGATAGTTTATTCCTACTTAAGAGTTCTATTGAAATTCAAGTGTATGAGTTTGCCATGTCAGATCATAAATGTATTGTTAAGTGTTGGCTATTAACCCTTAATCCTAATCCTTGAGATTTAGTTCTATTGATGCATTCTGGGAATTGTACTTGAAAGTGTAAAGCCAATCAACTGGTCTGTCCACTTCACTTTGACCATCATAATCTCTTTCACCAGTCCATTAAGTTTAAAGTTGTATGTGGTATTGTATTAGAGTGACTCATTTAATTCTGTAGTAGAGTCTAATTCAAGTATTGCTTAAGTATTGTTTACTAGGTTACTATGCAACCAGCTGCTCTAGCCACACAGCTAGTTGCAATGTAAGAAAAGTTTAACCACTCTCCATCGAGCCAGCAAAGTAACAAGTCAATCTTACTTCAGCCTCCATCGGCACATTGCTTTGTAGTTTACTAACCATTTGGATTCTATGTTATATTAGAGAAATAAAATATTCATCGGGAACTTTAGTAATTCGTCTTTGTTTTAATAATTCTTTTCTTCGTCCGACAAACGCCCCTACGATCTTATTTGTGAAGCAGCATATTATTATCTAAGAATTTCCGTACTGTTACATTTATAGAGAGAACATGGAGGAGCACATGCAAGTTGGCTGGCTGATTTACGGATATGTGTGTTGCATGACTTTAATTCTGGTTGGGTTGCTGTTGCTTCTTTTGTGGCGTTTGGAGGGGTGGATTCGGATAGAGCGAGAGGAATGGAGGAGACAGAGTGAGTGGGCTGACCGGGTGGAAGTGAATTTCAATTGGATTGTAGCCCGCTGGACCATACAGGAGACTAGAGTAAACATCGATAGACGACGACAAAGGCAAAGAGGGCTGCGCGGGGTAAGGAGACGACGGGACGCAGAAGTGATGGATCACGTGGAGGTGATAATGGAGGAGCACGTGGTGTAGTCGTGGCCGAGGAGACGGGAGGGAGGCGGGAGTGGTGAAGGAGGGGGATTAAGGAAGGAAGGGGGGAAGATGAGTGGGAGGATATCCCTGAGGAAGTAGAGAATGTAGGGGAGGAGCTTCGGAGAAGTTGTTGGTGAGGACGAAGGAAACCTGCCAGGTACCGGTAGAGTGGCGTGAGTCGGTATCCAACAGCTAGAGAGAAAGGGAAACTTCTGTTTTAGAGTCAAGTTCTAATCCAAGTATTTTGTTTCTCTTTGTAGGGAATGGAAGAGTATACGCCCGAAGGGCTTGCGGTCTTACTGGCAGAAACGACCCGTCACGAGGGGAGAGGAAGAGACAGAGGGAGTGGAGCTGGTGAGAGCGAAACAAGCGGATGGGAGCGAGTGGAGGAGAAGATGGTAAAATTGGAGAGAGGACAGGAGAGACTACAGGGGAGAGTACAGGAGTTGGTCAGAGAAGTGGCAGGAGATGAAGGATTTGTGCCGGAGGTAGGCACAGTAGTGGAAGAGGACGGAGGTAGAGAGGGGCCAGGAGGAGAGGGAGGAGTTGAGTCGGAACTTCAGCGGTTAGAGAGAGAGTGGGTGGAAGCGGTTGGAGAAAATGGCGGTCTCCGTGAGGAGGTGGAGGAGAAGGCAGGAGTGGGGACAGGAGCAGGGCTTGGAGAGCAAGAGAGATGGAGAAGGCGTAAGCTGGGGAGTGGCAGGTGTAGGATGTGCCCAGAGCCGAAGATAGTGGAGAAAGAGTGGCAGACGGATAGAGGCGGGAGTGATCAGGATGGGAAGCCAGAATTTAAGCACGGGAGAGGGTTAGCAAGGATCATGAAGATTAAAGCATTGGGTAGACTAGTGGAAACAAAGAGGCATGAGTATGAGCAGTTGTGTGCCGAGGAGAGGAAGGTATTAGTAGATATTACCAGTCGGGATGAGAAGAGTATAGAGTTACTTGTCAAAGCGACGGATGAGTTAGAGGTAGCTAGGCAATTAAGGGATGAGGCAGAGGCTGAGCGGCAAACGGTGAAAACTGAAAAAGGGGAACAAAGGGTGACGAAGCAGAGGAAGTATGAGGCGGCGAAGAGGAGGTGGCGACATAACAAAAACAAACGGGAAAAGAAAGGAAATTAAGGGGTGAGAGAAGGCCAGTTCCAAAATGGTCATCGAAAAGATGCTGTCGGAGTAGCGACGCTCGGAAACTTTTGAAGGAGTTATAGGAAGAGTTGCTGCCGGAGTTGTGTATATAAGTTGTTGTTATGGTTTTCAAATGTTCGAGTTATAAATTTTGTTGTGATGAGATTATTGCATGGAGCCAGTTGGATGTGTAATCAAATTTAGAGTTGCCGAAGTGCGACGTGATGCGATACGGATGGTGCTATGCTCAACTCGTTGTTACTGAGTGTCATATGGCTTCGCGGCCATCGCACCAGTTCATATGAGCCGTAGCGGGAGACTCGATCCAGAGCTCCAAACAGAGGGGTTTCTACTGACCTAACCATGGGTTGCTACTGACCTAACCATGGGTTGCTACTGACCTAACCAAGGGTTGCCGAGGACAAGAAGAAGATTTGGGGATGGCGACAAAGAAGAAGATTTGGGACCGACGGCAAAAGAAGAAGACTCAAGAATGAAGACGAGAAGATTATCGCGTCGCGGGTACTTTAAAAAAACATTGTAGTAGAGTAAGATGTAGTTAAGAGGTTGTATGTATATATTGTTGTATTACTGTGATGATGGATGTACTGACGTCATAATGCGGTGCATGAGGAGTAGAGTGTGTACGCGATTCCGCTTATTTATATTTATCGCTTATTATTGACGGGGACGTCAAATGCTAGGTGGGGGGCTGTGTAGCGGGAATCGCTTTTATTATTACTATTTTTTTATAATAATTGTTAACCATATTAGACGGGTGAATGCCGTTTTTGGGACACCCTGAACACCTGTATGTTACGTCTAAATTGTGCGGGGTGTACCAATTTCTATTTCACGTCGTGTCACCTGATATCTCTAGGCCTATCAGCTTGTTCGCGTAAATAGCAATTGGGGGTGTACCAATTGCTACAACTCGTCACCTGACGCTTAATGGCCAATCACGAGCGCTGGCTCGCGTCTATTTTCTGGAAATTTCCGAAAGAGTCAATTGCGTGCTTGGAAGTATCTGATGAACAAAACCTAGGATTATCTCGGACTATATTTGTGAATCCATCTAAAATCTACCGTTTTTGGTTGTCATCGTATCATAAGTATTGATAGCCGAGTGCAGTAGGACAACGACGTTTCTTGCAGTAGATACCCATACCCTAGGGGTTTACCTTGTGTTGCAAGGTCAGGTCAGGTTAGACCAGGTTGTAGGAGAAGTAGTAGGACGGACCGTTATAAAGACTTTGACCATTGACCCAATCTTGTATTAAGTTTTGCTAGTTGTAATTGTGTTTGGATGTTATAAAATAAAACCCACGTTGTGATATATATATTGTGTAGGAAGGAGAGCGAAAATAAACTGTGAACTTAAATATTCGTCCAGTGTCATTGGTTCGCGTTATAGAGCCGAAAGCGCATGGTTCTGCCCTGCAAACGAACCCGCGTGGCTGATTAACTATATAAAAGGTTTCCAAATTAAACCCTTCCCACGCCCAAAATTTGGTGGTGTCAGATCTGATCAATTCTGCACACTTGGACATCGCACGCGTGTGTAAATCTAGCTCGCTCGCGCTCCCGCGACACTTCCTTAACCCCTCTTTCGAACCACCGCGATTCTCGGTCCAAGATCAGAACCTCCTTATTGTCAAATGTGTGATGGGTGCTGTTGAGATGAGTGTACACGGCCGAGTCTCCGCAGCCAGAGCTTGGTCGTCTGTGCTGGTCCCTCGACGTTTGGACTTCTTGACCCCATCAGTCGGCCTGACGATACATCCGGGATAGGATGTGAAACTGTCGCCAAACAATAAAAGTAAGTCCAGTTGACTAGATTATAGACATTTTTGATTGATTTTCACTACCTGGACGACTGACAACATTCATAAACATGTTGTTAATTAAGTTTGTCTATTGTGACGTATTTAATTTGAATGCAAGCTGACTCGGCTCTTGACATGGGGATCTTTTGACTCTTCCAAGTGTCTCCTCAGCTGTTTCAGATAAGATAGTTTTGTAAGTCATCCATAGTGATTCTGGAGTAATATTAGATGGGTCTTGAAGGAGAGCTTCTGCTTCAAATCGCTTTTCTGTCTCAGATTCAAACTTGGCTTTCGTAGTTGGGTCGTTAAGCATTTTCACATCTAGTTTTCCTCGTTTTCTCTTGTGTTTGTTACAGACTGGTTTTGCTCTCATCTTTCCTGCCAGTAGTAAATGATCTGTGTCACAATCAGCACCGGGGTAGGATCGTACATCTGTTATACTTGACGCCCATCTTTTGTTTATAAGGATGTAGTCAATCTGGTTTCTGTAGCAATCACCAGGTGACTTCCAGGTGTATAAATTCCTCTTCCGGTATTTGAAGCATGTATTCATTACAGCCAGGTTGTTAGCACAGCGAAAATCAGCAAGCCTGTCTCTTCTTTCATTTCTTTCACCCAGACCAAATTTTCCAATTCCACATCTTTTGTCTTCTCCTTTTCCGATCTTTGCGTTCATGTCTCCCATAATTACACACACATCCCCTTTCTTTATGGTCTCCACTGCATTTTAGAGCTGCTCGTAAAATTCCTCTATAATAGCATCATCTTGGGTTGAAGTAGGAGCATATACCTGAAGGATGGTGATTGGTTTAGGTTTAGCATGAAGTCTTACAGCAAGGATCCTTTCAGAAATGGGGTTGTAACTTGCTAGTGCTTTACGTGCTATTCCTTTTAGGACAACAGCTACCCCACTCTCTATCTTTTTCTTCCTTTGGTTTTTTTCCGGAGTGCAGAATTGTGGTGTACTTGTCTGGTTGAAAAGGTCATCCACCTCTCCATCTTGTTTCACAGAGACCATGGTGTTGGCGGTGTGGTTCTTCCAATGAAGTTCTAGCCTTCCCTCCTTGTTCATATATAGTCCTTAAATTCCACGTTCCGATATGGAAACATCTCTTCTTCTTACTCATCAGGTTGACATGAGACTGTTCAGTAGTGCTGCCATCAAGCTGTACCCCCTCTGCGTGTAATCCTGAGTTTCGGGTACCGCCGTCATCATTGACACACTTCACAGACTCTACATCCTCTTCCTCAGTAAAATCTCAGATGGGTACCCTAAGGGGCCCAGCACCCATCTGCTCACGTATTCTTTTTGATCTGCGACTCATATTGGCATTCTTGGGAAAGAGTTTAAGACAGTGGGTTCCCGTTACCTTCTGTCCCAGTACCGACCCGCTAACTGGGCTACCTGTGGGTTTTACATAACTGATGTTATTTGTGTATGGACAGTGATGGATGTCCTCTAGGTTAAGTTGCAATGGGCACTGTCAAATACAACTGATGCTAGATGGCCGGTGGATTTGAAGCTCTTTCGCCCTTGGATTTATAAAAATCAGGATGACTAGCCATCCAATAGTTTTTTAATAATAAGTTAAAAGTAATATGCGAGATGATACTACATCCTACTCAATACTCTATGATTGGGAGATGGAAAAGGTAAAAGAGATAGTCACAGCACCAGTTGGCACCCACAATAACACCGTGTGGTGTTGCGCCGTCACCATCAAACTGAGGATCTGTATCCTGTACCTCAGAAAGATATCAGTTAAGTCTCGATCTTTCCAGGGATTAGGCGCCTATACCCTACATAAAGGATAAGAACCTCTATCCTAGACAAACCCGAATAACAAACTATCAGCATTAGACTACAAGGCCCGCTTAGCAGCGCTATAAATTGGTGCCCTAAAAACCGGCAACAAATTTAAATATTCGCCTTTCATCAAAGCTGGTTGCTATGACTTAATTCTCACGAATGTGCAACCAACCGGCTGTATTGCAACGTCCATTGAGTAGTTTAAACGCATGAGCGTGGATGTAATTTGCAACATATGGAAACTCGACCATGCATTTAGCAAGTAGTACCGCTCGTACACGCCCCGAATTTAAATATACAACCAGGCAATCCTCTCGTAGTAATTGATAACAATAGGTTTACCAGCCCGAATTAATAGCGCTCATAAGCGGGCAATTTATGTCATGAATTAACTTGGCTCACCTATCCTAGCCAACTGGATTGCGAAAGGAAGTACATTTGTTAGAGAAAGTGGTAGAAAGTGTGAAAGGTGAAATAAGAGTAGAGCAGGTAAGGAACACCCAAATGGGAAAAGAAATACCCATTTGGGGGAAATCTAACACCCAGGTGCTGGCAAAAGGTAATTTTCAGCTCCTCGGCACTGGGACAGTACCTGCCTTTTAAACATCAATAGATCTTTAATAAAAGCGAAAATATCGCAAATCTTGTTCGGTTTATAAAATGTTCACTTTTATACAAATGAGCATAACATTTGTTTACCACAATCAATTTCAGCCAAGTCTTCACAACTTTGGCATAAAAATCTGGCATCTTGTTAACAATATTCATACAACCAATATTAATATTTTGACATGAACAATTACAATTAAAAATGTTTGTGCCAATACCAATTTTATTGATATTATACAGCGCAATATTTGTCCACGTCGCAACTTCGTTATCAACTATTTTCTTGACCCAAGATAATTTTAAGGCGTCGAAGAAACTTGTAACATAAAACATATTAAATCTATGTTTATGCCATATTACTTTATTAACCCCTTAAACCTCTCAAACCACATTACTTCTTTAACCCCTAGTCCCGTGGCTTATTAAGTATATTTATTTTACCTACTTCATTACCCCCTCCCAAAAACAAACAAAACAAAAACAGGTTTAGTTTATTAACCCCAATCGACGGTACTGTATATACCACATCTCTATAAGTATAACCCATAGGCCGTTCCTAAACCATATTCCGTGGCTTACTTTATTAACCCCCTATTATAAACCACTCAAACCGCATTACTACGTTAACCCAAATTATATCTCCTTGCCTGCCTAGGCTTCCTATTCTTAAACATTTCCCGTGATATAACCCCCACCCCACCATGCCAACGGTATTCTAAAGTTTCTAAACCATTTCACGTGGTACCATATTTATTTGATGATGCTTGCATTTTACCAGGGAGAGCTGATTTTAGGAAAGGGCAGTCGCACCGGCATTGAAGAGTTCCAAAAGTCATTTGAAAGTTGGACAGATGTTTGACTGTGGCTTTTGATTTGTTTTCAGTCCAGTTTAAGGCCACTAGATCCAGGCTAGGCTGACGGTTGGCTTGGCTTTCCACGGCCACACGTGGTTTGCTTTTCTACCGGCGCTTCTTCATATACATACATTTTATGCGAATGATGCCAGTCTATAATATCTTTGTCATTAAACCAAAGCGCGATTTCTCGTGTAGCTTCATCTATGCTGTCTGATGCGTGAATAACGTTTCGTCCGGAATTGTGGAATTGAAGTGAGAAATCACCCCGAATGGATCCAGGAAGAGCTTTTACCTGAAGTAAAGAAATAGTCAAACAAAATGTGTGACATAATTATTTGATGCTTATTAATACCAGGATGCGTTGGGACGCTGGAGCGTACTCCTCACGTATTAATAGGCCTATATCATTAACGGGAATGTGACGTTTCTGAAATGACCAAAACCATGTACATATTTTTCTATCCTTAGACATGGGTCGATATTGGGAGAAACAAATCTTAAATATGAGTCCCTGCCCACGGTAACCCACAGAGAGCCCCTCCCTCTCGTCCAAACTCAAACTCTCCCGTCCAAAATCAATCGAAGTACCCCACCACTACCCCACCCGTGGGCTGTGAACGAACATTATTTTCATTTTTTATTTCCTAAATAAAATGTACAACATATGTAAATACATTTTACATCAAACATGTAAACCCTATCAACGTTTAAAATTATTTACAATCAAGACAATCATA
The DNA here is from genome assembly GCA_035610835.1 of Ophiura sarsii. NCBI lineage: Eukaryota > Metazoa > Echinodermata > Ophiuroidea > Amphilepidida > Ophiuridae > Ophiura > Ophiura sarsii. Next base: position 53,073 of record JAYJML010000195.1, on the reverse strand, counting down.
TGTCCATTGAACGATTCGTAACAACAACACCGAAAACAACACTAAAAATAATAACTGTTTTCAAAACCATAAGATAAAGGATGAAGCCGCCGCAATTCAATTATAATTAATAGAACATGAACAACATCGTGAGCACAACCCCCTATTTGACTTAATCTGCCTTTATAATGTCACCGCAACAGTGGCGTAACTAGAGGGGCGCAATGCCCCTTGCCAGGAGGCTCACCCTGATGCTGATTTTCCCCCGGAATGAAATGACCAACTCTATATATGTATATATACAGCGTGTCCCAAAAAACTGGGTCCAAAACTTTCAGAGCTTATAACTTAAAATATGGGAAACATAGATGCTTCATGTTTAGGAATATAAAAGTAAATATATCTGAAATTATTTGGTGAAATTGTAAGACTAATCGGATGTATGGTTTTAGAAATACAAAGCTTTGCATACATGTGGTCAGAACCCGTTTTTTCCGATTTTGCCCATGAACCGTCCATGCGTTGCATTTGCGCATCGTACTGACGTTATCAAAGTTTTGCCTTTGACTTGATAACAATGACTTACTCAGGGAAATCTTCGTCATAAGGGGGATAAAAAGTGTAAACACCTATGATTTTTGTTAGAAAAATCAATAAATAACCTTCTGAGACACTGCCATCTTTGAAGCAGTTCAAGAACCATTTCTTCGAAATTGGAAACCATCCGTTAAGTCAGTCATCTCATCAAAGGAATTAGAGGCAGGGCTGGAAAATATTTTTTTCAACCAGCCAGTCGGGATCAGGCAGGTAACTCACAAAAATACCTGCCCGACAGAAATTCCACCAGCCAGTGTAACTCTCACACTTGCATCATGAGTTTGAAATTGTTTACCCACCAGTCGGTTGCCGGGGGAACATGTGCTTTTTCCCGACACAAAATTTACCCGCTATGGGCAGATGGGCGATGGTATCAGGGTAATAGTTGCTCTGTTAGTGTTTTTGTATATATTCAACGACAAGGTTACTGCAATGGGTATTTAAAATGCTGAATATTGATCCAAAACACCTATAATTTAACCCTTTTCTACAAAACATAACATATTTCGGAGAATAAACACCATGCACATGATGTAGGGAAAACTTGCACACAACGCAAATGCAAGGCATAAGGTGGTTTATTGCTAAATTGGAAAAAATGGGTTCTAACCACGCTCTGTTGAAAGCTTTGTATTTCAGAAAGTTGCCATTTGATTGGTTTCACGTTTGAACCAATTAAGGTCAGGTATATGTACCTTAATATCCTCAAATATGGAGCAGCTACGTTTTCAACTTTTTAAGTTACAAGCTCTGCAGATTTTGGATCCAGTTTTTTGGGACACGCTGTACAAAAAATAGTTGGTTATGCCCCTCGCTGATCACAGGCCTCTCCCCCTCATGCCCCCACCCAAATTGAAGACCCTAGTTACGCCAATAAATCGCACTATTCACGTAACAACTTCAAGAATAAAGTATCCACTTTCAGAATTCAGTCAAGCGGTAACGTAATATTATAACCATTTTAGCATCAAAATTGTTCCTCATTGTTCATCAATCATGTCAATGTACCAACTATTATATCCAACTAACTCACCGGATCAGTGTCTCCCAGAAACATTCGTATTCCTCGTATGACATCCGATCCTTCCCATACCTTGGAGGAAATAATGAAACAAGTTTAAAACATTTTGCACTATCGACCATATATATGTTTTTAGGTCAAAGGTTAGGTCACATAATATCGAACTTGTTAACATCTGAAATATCGGATGTTTGACTTCGAAGATAAAGTATACGGTAAACTATTCCTTTGAAATAACAACTCACCATTGCAAATACTGGATGCGCAGCGAGATATGTGCACATTTCTAAGAAGAATGGTGTCTGAGCTCTGTTGCAGTAGTGTTCGTTTATATGATCAACTGTTACCTAAATTGAAAAGAAAGAAAATATATTATTAGATGGAGTGCTCGGTACAACATCTTCTAGCGGGCACATCCGCGCTTCCCTTACTTGATAACCTGGATATACGGGCACATGGGGTGTCTGGGATTGGTACAACATTTGTAGGGTTTTCTGGTAACTTCAACATAATTATTTCCCCCAGAAATAAAATCACCATAGCACAAGACTCACATTTCAGGAATCTAATTTAGATCATATTACCAGGGGTGTGCCAGTGAGCTTGCCGATCGGGTCCACTTTTAAATTAAAATTTGGTCAGCATAGAACTGGTGGCGCTATACTGATCAGGCGTGATTGTAGCAGACGACACGACGCTGGCCACGCGTCTCTCAGACGACCCAATTTGGCAACGGGAGTGCACCATTGTGAATTATTTTTAACAGTCATCGCCCGCGCCCGCTTAACGATAAAAATCCTTCTAATTATGATGTATTTGTCAAAATGATCGGTTTAAAATTCGCGATTACGTGTAATATTCACTACGAATTCAAAATTTAAGTTTCGCGTGGCCACCGTCGTCTGTTAAAATCTACACTGCGCCCCCAAACCTATGCTGACTAACATGCCGTTTAATGCAGTTAAACCTGGTTAAACATTGTTAAACGCGTTAAACGCCGGTCACCGACGCATTCCAAACGATTATCATAATTTATTCAAAAGGACCGTTTTCGCTACATACGTTAGTATACGACTTTCCTATCCCAAAGTTAATAGTATCCCTGTACGTGTGTTAGTATAGGACTTTCCTATCCCAAAATTAATAAGTATCCCTGATATTACTTCAGCTAACTGCTTGTAAGCTAATAATAAAGCTGAATGCAAACTGCTTATCCATAAAAAATAGCCTGTAGAGTAAATGTTTTATATGTGAGGGCCTGACGTTTCGATCCTAACAGAACCTTTATCACGAAGGCAAAATGCTATATAGAAAAAACAACATACATAAAATATATAGACGGAGAAACAATGGCAGGAAATGTTCAGAGATAATATAACACAGTAACGGGATAAAGTGATAAATGGATGAATGTGATGAATATGTATTCATGACAGCTCATAAATTCTAAAGTGTTTTTTGAAGCGCGGAGTTAAGGTTTGCTCCGAAAGATCGATATACTGATTTTGACTTGTACTTTGAACTGTATTGACCCCTTTTAATTTTTCGGAGATTCGACCCTTTCATTTTCGGCAAAACAACCATTTCGGAAGGTTCGTTGAAACAAACCGTTAGAGAAAAATATCTTTCGGAAGAATTTGGTATTATGTTATAATCTTCATGACAATTGATTCATAAAAACAAAACCGTTCTTGCTTTTGAACTTCCCGATAGCCTCTTCGGCGAAATGACTCATGGGAATTAAACGATACATAATGTAGGTCTGACTACTAATGGGAGGAAAATTCAGTTATGACACCAATAATGAACAATGATAGAAATGTCCGTACTAAAAATACGAACTCCGTAATTGAAATAATCTGTATTTTTCCACACACAAAAAAAAGTTTTGCTGCAAGAATACGGAACGTTTATTTTCGTCCGGCAGCAATTTCCGGACACATTTGTTCATTCCGTAAAATTAAACAGAACCTTAAGATGTGTTTGACAGGTGTCAACGGCTGGGATTGGATAAGAATATGTACAGGGGTGTGTCCTATTATGTGTTAGCATGACATAAATTGCCCGCTTAGAAGCGCTATTAATTCGCTCTGGTAAACCTATTGTTATCAATACTACGAGAGGATTACCCAGTGCATATATTTAAATTCGGGGCTAACTGCATGGGTAAGTTTCCATTATGTTGCAAATTACATCTACGCTCATGCGTGTAAACTACTCAATGGGCGTTGCAATACTGTACAGCCGGTTGGTTGCACACAAGAATTATGTCTACAGACTGTAACAAAAAAAGTTATACAATCGCAATTTTATTTTTTATTTAATGTTTAAATCATGCAATGTCAAAATCTTTTACACTATGTGTTAAGTTCTGTTCTGGCTACCAGAATCATTTTATTTGGTCTTTTTAACTACTTGCGTTTAAAATGTATGACTAATCTACTAAGTCGTCCAGAAATCGGGTTGGGCCACTTTCACAATATCATACAATCTTAAATCTTGTGTAATTAAATGATTAGGGTATCATGCAAGGAACATTAGAACAATATAATTCTTTTTCAAATAGTTTTATTTCATTTGAATAAATAAATTAATAAAATAAATAAATAATAAATTTGTAAAGACCTAACCTTCTTTGTAATACTTTTAACCACTTGAAATGAACCATTGTTGTCTAACAAGAGCGCTCTATTGCTATGTTCCTGGTTCGATTCCATTCATATTCATCCCAGTGGTTTTACCATTGATTAAACCAAAGTGGCCAAGGTGATTTCATGACTACTTTAGACAATTGATCATATCTCTGCTTACCGACCATCGATTGTCATGAAACAAAGCTTATTCGAAAGCTGAGAAAACTCCTCTCGCACGCCATTAAAACTGAAAACAGAAATTCTACGAGAGATATTTTTAATATTTTTTTTGTTACAGCCTGTATAGCAACCAGCGTGGATGGAAGCAAGGCGAATATTTAAATTTGTTGACGGTTTTTAGGGCATCAATTTATAGCACTGCTAAGCGGGCCTTGTAACCTAATGGTTTGGGTGGGTGTGGTTGGTAAAAATCACACTAATTAGCAATATAAATATATATGCTTTACGGAACAATTCCGTATTTTTCTGCAAAAATACGGAATATTTCATTTACGGAGTCCGTAATTTTACGGAAATTACTAACAGTAAATTTATTATTCGTACATTTTATTACGGGTAGGGTCTTATCAACAGTATCGTAAAAGTTTTACGATCAAAAGGCCCCGAGTTTATGTACCATTCAATACGAGAATGACACTACCAACAAATTCATAACTTGATTTGTATGCGTGCGTCAGGAGGGCTAACTTTTACGCGCGCATAAAATACAAACCGCACAATTTGTGCCTATATCTAAATACTATTTGTGGCGACTCTGTCTGTCCGTTCAACGCCTTTGGGTATAGATTCCTGCCCATCTATCTATACAATCGCTATGCACAGGGATCTTCGCCCCACGTAGACAACAAACTGTTGCTACGCGCTCGCGTATAAACAAAACAAAACATGGCGCACGCGTTTGTCGGCGCACGCGAAATGGCGCAGACCGTAAGGTGCGTACGCGTTCGTGGCGCAAACTGGGTCTTTTCCATCTTATATATAATACGGAGTTGCCCATTTTTGTCCAGAGATGTTCTCCCCTTTCCGCACCTTCGATTGACTTCAAATTTTCTGTGCGGGTGCGTATGGGGCCCACAATTGTCCAGTTTATGTTTGATTTTTTTAATTTGGGTTATATTTCGTGAAATTCGAGGTTATGTAGCCCGTTGCTACGGTATTGCTACGCGCCGCGTATACGCTGAACACGCCATGGCGATGGCCGGCGCACAACTCGCGTAATCGGGTGATTGTCGTCGCGCGCGTATTCAGGCGATTGCTTGCGCACGCGTAGTCAGGCGACGATTGCCGGCGCACGCGTAATCGGGCGATACCGGAACACGCGTAGGTGCACACGCGTTGGTGGCGCAAAGCGTAGTTTGTTATGTGGTAGAGTAAAGGCGGCAAGCACCCGTTGCTCCATAGTGCAAACCCTATTAGTACAAGAAAACGGCATGATGAGACAACAACAAAAAGTCAATCATATAGCCAGGGTATACAGGATTACAGGGACCCCTTTGAAGGAATTGGGAGCAAGGCCGGCGCAAACCGTATAAGGCGCAAACCGTAGGCCTGCATTCAGGATAACATATTGTGTTAATAGTGACAGGGAAAATGATTTAATACGACAGTGCCTCAGTGCCATCGCGGACCCATCCACAATGCGGGCCACGGGCAGGGCGCGCTATATAAAAACATAGATAGGCCTATAAATAAACAAGTAACTGTTAGAGCAAAATATGCATGCAGAAATAGTCCTACGACAGTGCCTCAGTGCAAAATATGCATGCAGAAATAGTCCTACGACAGTGCCTCAGTGCCATCGCGGACCCATCCACAATGCGGGTGGAGAAATAATTTAAGGTCAATAGGCCGAAAAATAAAATAAACGGATGGCTAACACTGAACTGGGTGGGTACAAAGTGATCATGGTGAGAACCCGCCTCCCGCCAACTATGAAAGACTTCTCTGGATTATAAGGGTACACTGGGTACCTGGAGTATGGAATATTAAGGGTACCTGTGATAACTGGATTTTAAGGATGTATGGGGTAGGGCGGGTTTAAGGATGTATCATGGGTAGGGCGGGGGCGTCCGCGAAGGGAGTTGTGAAATCTAGGCCTACACGTGTGTATGAACACATGGGGGTGGGTAGGCCTGTCTGGATTATAAGGGTACACTGGGTACCTGGAGTATGGAATATTAAGGGTACCTGTGATAACTGGATTTTAAGGATGTATGGGGTAGGGCCTACCAGAGTGGTTATTTCATGTCTTATTATGGGATATCTAATAATATTTAGCGTTGCTGGGTAGGCCTTATTAAGATCCCTGGATTATTAAGAGCGCCGTGGCACCGATATTAGGATTAAGGGCACCTGAGTATCAAGGACCTCTTGCTATTGCACAATGGCCTATACGCTTTGATCATGTTGACGACTAACCGCACGCTATCTTCTATACCATGTATACACTATATGGGGTATGGGGTTGGTACTGCACATTTTTTTTTGGGGGGGGGGGGTTGTTTGTTTGTTTGTTTGTTTGTTTGTTTGTTTGTTTGTTTGTTTGTTTGTTTAAACCGTCGGTCCGTACGGACACACGCTTGGGTCCTGAAGGGACCAGGCTCAAGCAAAATGAAAATGCTCGGGCCAGGCTTAAAAAGCCTATAAGCATGATGGCTGAATGAAATGAAAGTTAGAAAAGATGGAAGAAAAGCCTGAAGTAAAAAGAGCCACTTCCAACAAATGGAGTAACTATAACATTGTTTCCCTCCTAAATGGGGTATTGAAATTGGGTCCGAGATTCAAAGATATCACAAAACTCAATTTCTGTGAACAAATTCTATTTCAAATGAAAAAAAAAATAACTTAAGACCCCATTAAATAAAACCAGTGGCACGTGTTCTATGAGGCAACTTTTAGGGGATGTGGCGTCCGCGAAGGGGGTTGTGAAATCTAGGCCTACACGTGTGTATATGAACACATGGGGTAGGCCTGTCTTGATTATTAAGGGTACCCTGGGTACCTGGAGTATGGGGTATGGAATATTAAGGGCACCTGTGATAACTGGATTTTAAGGATGTATGGGGTATGGCCTACCTGATCAAAGACACCTCCCTGAGTGGTTATTTCATGTCTTATTATGGGATACCTATTATGATAGATAGCGTTTCTGGGTAGGCTTTAATATGATCCCTGGATGTTTAAGGGCGCCGTTGCACCGATATTAGGATTAAGGGCACCTGGAGTATCAAGGATCTCTTGCTATTTCACAATAGCATACGCTTTGATCATGTTGACGACATAATATGAACACATGGATTTTTAAGGGCACATGGGTACCTCCACCAACTATAAAAGACCCACTATAAAACTTTAAACCCCACTAAATAGAACCAGTGGTGTCGCGGACCTATTTAATACACGTGTTCTATTGGAGACTTTTAAGTAAAAGTTGTTAAAACAACTTTTATGGGATGGGGGCGTCGTGAAATCTAGGGTCCCGAGATCCCCCCCCCCTTCCCTCCTCTTCCGCCGCCTCACTAACTACCCACTATACAACTCAAATCCTAGGCCTACATAATATGAACACATGGATTTTTTAAGGGCACATGTGTACCTGGAGTATTGGGTGGAATATTAAGGGCGCCCGTGATAACTGGATTTCACTGGATTTCAAGGGTGACCCTTGACACCCCCACACATGGATTTTTAAGGGCACATGGGTACCTGGAGTATGGGGTGGAATATTAAGGGCGCCCGTGATAACTGGATTTCAAGGGTGACCCTTGACACCCCCTCCTCTTCCGCCGCCTCACTAACTACCCCATTATAAAACTGGGTACCTGAAGTATGTGGTAAGTCTGTGATAACTGGATTTTATAGGAAAGGACCACCTGATCAAAGATACCTACATGTGAGGGTTAGTTCATATCTCATTATAGGATACTTATAATAATATTTAGCGTAGTCTAGGTAGGCCTTATTAATTTAGATCCCTGGATTATTACGGGCACCGTGGCACTGATGGGCAGCTGGCGTATCAAGGACATAAACTCTTGCTATTTCACAATAGATCATGTTTATACGCTTTAATAACAACTTATATATATTATAGTACTTCAGCTACGTAATATGAACACATGGATTATTAAGGGCACATGGGTACACTTGGAGTATGGGGTGGAATATTAAGGGCGCCCTTGATAACTGGATTTCACTGGATTTCAAGGGTGACCCTTGACATCCCCTCCTCTTCCGCCGCTTACGGCACCTGTGATAACTGGATTTTAAGGATGTAGCCTATGGGGTAGGGCCTACCTGATCAAAGACACCTACCTGAGTGGTTATTTCATGTCTTATTATGGGATACCTTTAATAATAGTTTCTGGGGGTATTATTAAGGGCGCCGTGACACCGATGTTAGGATTAAGGGCACTTGGAGTATCAAGGACCTCTTGCTATTTCACAATATAGCCTATACGCTTTGATTATGATGACGACTTACCGCATTCTATACCATGTTTACACTCTATGGGTATCTGGGATAGGTACAACATTTTTGGGGTGTACGGGGTAACTATAATATTGTCCCTCCCCCACCCCCCCTAAATAGGGTATTGAAATTGGGTCCGAGATTCAAAGATAGCACAAAACTACAAAACTCAGATTTCTGTGAACAAAGTCTATTTCAAATGAGAAAAAAAAGATTCAGGAATCTATAATTTTGAACTCATTATCTATGCTCATTTTGCTACAAATCATGAATGTATCTAATGTGTATCATAATACTCAGCTAGCGAGTGCCCGAGCGTAGCGAGGGTACGCCGCTAGTCTATATAATAATACGGAATCGCCAATTCTTGTACGGAGATGTTCTCCCCTTTCCGCACCTTCGATTGACTTCAAATTTTCTGTGCGAGTGCGTATTTTTTTAAATTTGGGTTAGATTTCGTGAAATTCGAGGTGTTTTAGCCCGTTGCTACGTTATTGCTACGTTATTGCTACGCGCCGTATATACGCTGAGCACGCCATGGCGATGGCCGGCGCACAACTCGCGTAATCAGGCGATTGTCGGCGCGCACGTAGTCAGGCGCCGATTGCCGGCGCACGCGTAATCGGGCGATACCGGAACACGCGTAGGTGCACACGCGTTAGTGCAAACCCTTTAGTACAAGAAGACGGCATGATGAGACCACAACAAAAAGTCAATCATATAGCCAGGGTATTATACAGGGACCCCTTTGAAGGAACTGGGAGCAAGGCCGGTGCAAACCGTATAAGGCGCAGACCGTAGGCCTGCATCCAGGATAGCATGTGTTAATAGTGACAGGGAAAATGTGTTTATACGACAGTGCCTCAGTCCCATCGCGGACCCATCCACACAATGCGGGCCACGGAAAGTGCGCGCTATATAAAAACATAGATAGGCCAGAAAACCGTGATATCATATACATGGGGGATAGGCCTATAAATAAACAAGGAACTGTTAGAGCAAAATATGTATGCAGAAATAGTCCTACTGGAGAAATAATTTAATGTCAATAGGCCGAAAAACACTGAACTTGGTGGGTACAAAGTGATCATGGTGAGAACCCGCCTCCCGCCAACTATGAAAGACCCACCATAAAACTTAATAAAACCACTAAAAATACCCAGTGGCGTCGCGGACCTAAATTTATTTAATACAGCGGCGGTGTGTTCTATGAGAGACTTGGCAACTTTTAAGGGGGGGGGGGGGGGGGGGGGGGGCGGGGGCGTCCGCGAAGGGGGTTGTGAAATCTAGGCCTACACGTGTGTATGAACACATGGGGTGGGTAGGCCTGTCTGGATTATAAGGGTACTGGGTACCTGGAGTATGGACTATTAATGGCCTACCTGTGATAACTGGATTTTAAGGATGTATGGGGGTAGGGCCTATACCAGAGTGGTTATTTCATGTCTTATTATGGGATACCTAATAATATTTAGCGTTTCTGGGTAGGCCTTATTAAGATCCCTGGATTATTAAGGGCGCCATGGCACCGATATTAGGATTAAGGGCACCTGAGTATCAAGGACCTCTTGCTATTGCACAATAGCCTAAATACGCTTTGATCATGTTGACGACTAACCGCACACTATCTTCTATACCATGTATACACTATATGGGGTATGGGGTTGATACTGCACATTTTGGGGGGTTTGTTTGTTTGTTTGTTTGTTTGTTTAAACTGTCGGTCCGTACGGACACACGCTTGGGTCCTGAAGGGACCAGGCTCAAGCAAAATGAAAATGCTCGGGCCAGGCTTAAAAAGCCTATAAGCATGCTGGCTGAATGAAATGAAAGTTAGAAAAGCCTGAAGTAAAAAGAGCCACTTCCAACACCGGGTAACTATAACATTGTTTCCCTCCTAAATGGGGTATTGAAATTGGGTCCGAGATTCAAAGATATCACAAAACTCAACGCTTTGATCATGTTGACGACTAACCGCACACTACTATCTTCTATACCATGTATTATAGGCCTACACTATATGGGGTATGGGGTTGGTACTGCACATTTTGGGAGGTTTGTTTGTTTGTTGTTTGGGGGGGGGGGGGGGGGGCGTCCGCGAAGGGGGTTGTGAAATCTAGGCCTACACGTGTGTATGAACACATGGGGTGGGTAGGCCTGTCTGGATTATAAGGGTACACTGGGTACCTGGAGTATGGAATATTAATATTAACTGGATTTTAAGGGGTAGGGCTTACCAGAGTGGTTATTTCATGTCTTATGGGATACCTATAATAATATTTAGCGTTTCTGGGTAGGCCTTATTAAGATCCCTGGATTATTAAGGGCGCCGTGGCACCGATATTAGGATTAAGGGCAACTGAATATCCGGCAGCCTATACGCTTTGATCATGTTGACGACTAACCCAACCGCACACTATCTTCTATACCATGCATACACTATATGGGGTATGGAGTTGGTACTGCACATTTTGGGGGGTTTGTTTGTTTGTTTGATTGTTTGTTTAAACCGTCCGTACGGACACACGCTTGGGTCCTGAAGGGACCAGGCTCAAGCAAAATGCTCGGGCCAGGCTTAAAAAGCCTATTGAAGCATTCTGGCAGAATGAAATGAAAGTTAGAAAAGATTTGTTTGTTATAGGTGTATGGGGTAACTATAACATTTTTTCCCTCATAAATGGGGTATTGAAATTGGTTCCGAGATTCAAAGATATCACAAAACTCAGATTTCTGTGAACAAAGTCTATTTCAAATGAAAAATAAAATTCAGGGATCAACAATTTTGAACTCATTATCTATGCCCATTTTGCTACAAATCATGAAGGTATCTAATTTAGATAATAATACTCAGCTAGCGAGTGCCCGAGCGTAGCGAGGGTACGCCGCTAGTCTTATATATAATACGGAGTTGCCCATTTTTGTCCAGAGATGTTCTCCCCTTTCCGCACCTTCGATTGACTTCAAATTTTCTGTGCGAGTGCGTATGGGTCCCACAATTGTCCAGTTTATGTTTGATTTTCTTATTTTGGGTTAGATTTCGTGAAATTTGGGCTTTTTTAGCCCGTTGCTACGTTATTGCTACGCGCCGCGTATACGCTGAGCACGCCATGGTGATGGCCGGCGCACAACTCGCGTAATCGGGCGATTGTCGGCGCGCGAGTATTCAGGCGATTGCCGGCGCACGCGTAGTCAGGCGCCGATTGCCGGCGCACGCGTAATCGGGCGATACCGGAACACGCGTAGGTGCACACGCGTTAGTGGCGCAAAGCGTAGTTTGTTATGTGGTAGAGTAAAGGCGGCAAGCATCCGTTGCTCCATAGTGCAAACCCTATAGTACAAGAAAATGGCATGATGAGACAACAACAAAAAGTCAATCATATAGCCAGGGTATACAAGAACCCCTTTGAAGGAACTGGGAGCAAGGCCGGCGCAAACCGTATAACATGTATAAGGCGCAAATCGTAGGCCTGCATCCAGGGTAACATGTGTTAATAATAGTGACAGGGAAAATGCGTTTATACGACAGTGCCTCAGTCCAATCGCGGACCCATCCACAATGCGGGCCATGGTCAGGGCGCGCTATATAAAAACATAGATAGGCCAGAAAACCGTGATATCATATTATACATGGGGGATAGGCCTATAAATAAACACGGAACTGTTAGAGTAAATATGCATGCAGAAATATTCCTATTGGAGAAATAATTTAATGTCAATAGGCCGAAAAATAAAATAAACGGATGGCTAACACTGAACTGGGTGGGTACAAAGTGATCATGGTGAAAACACGCCTCCCGCCAACTATGAAAGACCCACTATAAAACTTAATAAAACCACTAAAAAAACCAGTGGCGTCGCGGACCTAAATTTATTTAATATGTTAATACAGCGGCGGCGTGTTCTATGAGAGACTTGGCAATTTTAGGGGGGGGGGGGGGGGGGGGGGGGGGGCGTCCGCGAAGGGGGTTGTGAAATCTAGGCCTACACGTGTGTATGAACACATGGGGTGGGTAGGCCTGTCTGGATTATAAGGGTACACTGGGTACCTGGAGTATGGAATATTAAGGGTACCTGTGATAACTGGATTTTAAGGGGTAGGGCCTACCAGAGTGGTTATTTCATGTCTTATTATGGGATACCTATAATAATATTTAGCGTTTCTGGGTAGGCCTTATTAAGATCCCTGGATTATTAAGGGCGCCGTGGCACCGATATTAGGATTAAGGGCACCTGAGTATCAAGGACCTCTTGCTATTTCACAATAGCCTATACGCTTTGATCATGTTGACGACTAACCGCACACTATCTTCTATACCATGTATACACTATATGGAGTATGGTGTTGGTACTGCACATTTTGGGGGGTTTGTTTGTTTGATTGTTTGTTTAAACCGTCGGTCCGTACGGACACACGCTTGGGTCCTGAAGGGACCAGGCTCAAGCAAAATGCTCGGGCCAGGCTTCAAAAGCCTATAAGCATTCTGGCTGAATGAAATGAAAGTTAGAAAAGATTTGTTTGTTATAGGTGTATAGGGTAACTATAACATTGTTTCCCTCCTAAATGAGGTATTGAAATTGGGTCCGAGATTCAAAGATATCACAAAACTCAGATTTCTGTGAACAAAGTCTATTTCAAATGAAAAAATAATAATTCAGGGATCAACAATTTTGAACTCATTATCTATGCCCATTTTGCTACAAATCATGAAGGTATCTAATTTAGATAATAATACTCAGCTAGCGAGTGCCCGAGCGTAGCGAGGGTACGCCGCTAGTCTTATATATAATACGGAGTCGCCGATTTTTGTACGGAGATGTTCTCCCCTTTCCGCACCTTCGATTGACTTCAAATTTTCTGTGCGGGTGCGTATGGGGCCCACAATTGTCCAGTTTATGTTTGATTTTTTAAATTTGGGTTAGATTCCGTGAAATTTGAGGTTTTGTAGCCCGTTGCTATGTTATTGCTACGCGCCGCGTATACGCTGGACACGCCATGGCGATGGCCGGCGCACAACTCGCGTAATCGGGCGATTGTCGGCGCGCGTGTATTCAGGCGATTGCCGGCGCACGCGAGAAGTATAAAGCCCTCGTTTGGGGGGAAATTGGCGCGGTGCCAAGAAGGGATGATTTCTAGGAAATAGAACAAAGGGTTATGGGGTGGGATGAGGTCAATAACACACCCGTTGTTGTTTTCGAATCAGAGCCTGGTTTCTTGGAAAACCGCAACAACAACATCAACAACAACAAACATGAAAACAATAACAACAAACAACAAGTTTTACGATAATATTTCTTGGAAATATTGACACAAAAGGCGTAACCATAGGTTTCATAATATTTACCGATAGAGAGTGATTTTATTTAGTATAAAAAACCCTGAGAACATTTAAGTTTAGTTATAAGTTATCTAGACACCTTACCGATAATATCGAGATAAATATTTACTTCTACTAGTTAAACATTTTTAAACCAAAAAAGCCCGACAATGGCTGCAAAATCTGGAACTATCGTGATAAACGAATTAAAACGCCCAGCAGATAGACGCGTGGAATGACTCTTACGCGAAACTAGCCAAACTAGAATCCCGTATAGCGAGAATGTAGACAGAACCGTGGTGTGAAGATGGCATACATGAAAGATGATAACGAGCCTTGCAAATGTTTCTACTGCGATCCTTACTGGGGATGCTACGGGAGTTTACTGGACGAACTAAACTTTGAACTATCGGACCTCGAGAGGCGATCGGGTTATTTTTCTCACTATAGTAACAAGGTCTTCTAAAAAACTGGGTGGACAAGTGTTTTTAGTGTCAAAAGGATGAGAAGACTTGGAATGGATCTGTTGAATTTTGTGGAAGTCGGCAAGAGGATCACTAGTGTGTTGTTTCTGGAAGGAAATCACCGAGACGTTATGTGACGTGAGCGATATGTGGTGAAGTATGGAAACAAAAAAATTAAAAGAAAAAATATCATAATTTATAATTTAATTTAAATTCCAATGTTGATTAATTACGAGAAAAACGTAATTTATGACAGATTCAAAAATGCAACAAAATAACTTGGATTTCCCGGGGCGTCAGGATAATTATTAATAGTCAATCGTTCTGTAAAAATAAATCAAAAATGACATTAAATAAAGTGCTCCTCAGCTGAGTCGAACGACGTAATTTATGACACATTTTGTAAAAAATAACATTAAATAAAGTGCTCAATCGTACCCCCAAAAAAAGTCTTGTTAATAAAACAAACTATTGATATTGTAATTAATTAATATAATGGAACATCAAAAAGTACCAATGTATTATACAACAACAAAAAAGTGGCTCCACGCGGATTTGACCCGGGGTTCTCCGCGTGGCAGGTAACGATGTCAACCACTACACTACTGATTCTCATTACTTCCAATGGAGTTACAATGAATATACATCATTCAGACTCTCACTCAATAAACTAAATCGAATATTAAATGTGACATTTATTTATTATTTAACGCTACATTGTCGATTAGAACACCATTTTATTTACGGTAATAGACACATTTAATATAATATAAAATAAAAATAAGTAATATATAGACTCGGACAAACTGGCGAGAATTAAATTAACAAAGACCTTAAAAATACACAGCCTCGAACCCGGTCCCTCTCGCTATCGCGGCGATTGGTTACTCCACTAGGCTACAGGGACTGTGCTTACATGGATACCAGACGAACGAGCTATTATGTATACAAAGTCTTTATTGAAAGCCTCTAGCAGCCGAAATACATGAGTAAATAATAACAATTGATGATGGCCTATAAGCATGATTCTAGCAGAATAATAGCTCGTTCGTCTGGTATCCATGTAAGCACAGTCCCTGTAGCCTAGTGGAGTAACCAATCGCCGCGATAGCGAGAGGGACCGGGTTCGAGGCTGTGTATTTTTAAGGTCTTTGTTAATTTAATTCTCGCCAGTTTGTCCGAGTCTATATATTACTTATTCATTTCAATTACTCGGCTGGTATCATTTGCTTGATCCTCGCGTTTATTTAATTAAGTTTCGCTCGTCATAGATTCTGCTAGAATCATGCTTATAGGCCATCATCAATTGTTATTATTTACTCATGTATTTCGGCTGCTAGAGGCTTTCAATAAAGACTTTGTATACATAATAGCTCGTTCGTCTGGTATCCATGTAAGCACAGTCCCTGTAGCCTAGTGGAGTAACCAATCGCCGCGATAGCGAGAGGGACCGGGTTCGAGGCTGTGTATTTTTAAGGTCTTTGTTAATTTAATTCTCGCCAGTTTGTCCGAGTCTATATATTACTTATTCATTTCAATTACTCGGCTGGTATCATTTGCTTGATCCTCGCGTTTATTTAATTAAGTTTAGATATTTTCGGTTTTATTACGACCCAACTGGTCTCACTCAGGTTCAAATTAAAAGTGACATTTATTTATTATTTAAAGCTACATTGTCGATAGAACACCATTTTATTTACGGTAATAGACACATTTAATATAATATAAAATAAAAATATTAATTTCGCACTGAATAACTGAATTTGGAGATATTTTCGGTTTTATTACGACCCAACTGGTCTCTAAGGTGGCCAAGTTAACTTGACCACCAAAAAAGACCACGAAGACGCCCCAAAATTTCCGTACGAAAAAGGAACTATCATAGACGACGATGTAATTACAAAGATTCAAGCCTGGGAGATCGCATGTAGATCTTTGGGAATTATTCATCCTATCCTGTATTTCGCTATAGCGATGATACAGATTCACTATGGAAGTCGAATAGCGTAATTTGAAAAGCCAATTTGGTCCTGGGTAATAATTCGATGAATGGTTAACAAAGAGGTATTTACTAACGCGCGAATTTGCTGCAGACGGTACAACTGGGGCGAGTATAACAAAAGAAGATGAGGGACTATAATTCAGAGGGCGAAAGAGTGTGCACATCAGGTAGTTTTACAACGACAAATACAATCGTATTCTTCCAACACAGACAGGACTAATACTTAACCCTGATGAATGGAACAATTTGACTCTCATAGTGACGGATGTGAATGAAGCTCTCCAATTATAATTAAGACGAATCAAGATGGGTTACATCCCCCAAATGTACTTAACAATAACAACTATAACAACACCAACAACATGTTTTGATCATAGTTTGAGAGGAATCGATACAGGCACTAACAATAATATAATTTGCACGGGAGGCAACATCATTCACATAGCCTGAGACGTAGGTAAACAAATAATGCCGCAATCTTGTTGAAGAAATAAATAAATCTGTATTTACGGAAAGAATTAAACGTTATTTGTCTTGAGTGTGATTCGTGTACATCTGGGCTGTTTAATTTATCCTAATATAGGTCTCTAGTGACGAACATTTTACTTAGGTACTTAGGCCACCAGTGTTTTACCTACCATTAAAATTGTTTTTGTTGAGAAACTTTATGAAATGATGACCTCAAAATCCAATCGAGTACATAACCTTGTAAGATGTGCGTGTATTCCGTGGTTAAAGCTAGGAGATGGCGAACCAAAGACAGATATAAATCCAACGGATATAATGGTTGTAGTAGTAGTACCGTAGTAGTAATATAGTACTAGTAGTAGTATCAATGAATTGTTACGACTCTTATCTCTACAGGATGGTATTTACTCACTACGCTGATTCGAGTACCAGAAACCAAGCGCAATTTGGTATTATTCCATGATTCTACGAATAAATCCATCTATTGCACCGGAGGTCTGTATACTCTGTACAAATCCTAGTCCTTATACAGAATTGCGAAAACCTGCATCTGGTTAAACACCATGATGGTTTACATCATGGAATTCCATGTTTACATCGAGTATTGAATCAATAATCAATACCCCTATTCATTGCGTTATATATATATATGTTATGGTCTGGGGTATTTAAGGTCACACTGAATCAATAATCAATAGGTCCGATTGATAGGGTAATCAATTTTCTCAAGACAAGATAAAAGACAACACACAAACACAACATTTCTTTTTCAGGTCATTAGTTTGATGACCTTCCATTTTATTCAAGGCTATTTAAGCCATTTAAGCTGTCTGCCGACTCAGAGGGCACAGGACATGGATTTATGAGTAATCTATACAATATGATCGCGAATCTTTAAAGAAGGGTGCTTCGTTAAAAGACCCATAAATAGATCAGAAAGTCAAAAGCCTCATCCTCCCGACGCAAGTTTTCCCATTAGTTTCATTTTGCTGAATTAGGCCCTCTCTGCTTCATATTTTCAACCCCTTAGAACATTTCTATCCAAATTATACTCTATACGATTTAACCTAACAGGTATTGAATGAACCTTTAAAGTCTATGGAGAAATCAATCGTCAAGGTCTTTTTCATTTTCCTCTTCTTCGTCATCCTCGTCCTCGTCATCTTGATGAAACAAAGCATTAAACTTGAACCAATATTTAGGTACCACCCTGTTTAAGGCTCTGTTAATATCCATGCCTTTATCCAATCTCTCTTCGAGATTTTCTACAATCTCCAGATGCGTTTCGTCATCTTTCAAATGTATATAACTGGACAAAAATTCCATATAAATGTTGAAGAAACTTCTCTTGACTGCCCACAAGGTTTTTGCATTGGCCTTATACTTCGCATCGTCTTCGCTCATTCCCTCATTAACATATTTATCATATTTCACAGTCCATGTGTCATGTGTGGTCTCTTGGGCTGTTTCCAACCATTCTTGAAACGCTATATTATCTTCAAGTTCGGAACTAGGTTCTTCCTCGCTCTCATCTATCTCCGATTCCATAGATTCGTCCTCATCTTCGTCCCCTATCTCTGATTCCATATCAATAGTTTCCCGGTCCGAATCAGAATTTTCAGACCGCATGGATTCACCATCACCCGTCTCAGAGTTTTCGTTCATCTCAAAATTGTCTTGAGAGTGAATGTTTTTAAGATGCCTTTTAAGATCGTAGTATCTCGTGAAACTTTTATTGCAGAGTGTACATCGATTAAGTGGACTAGGATTGGCGTACATGCTTAAGGTTTGGAGTATTTGGTCATTATGACAGAAATACAGATTGAACTTACTTTATATGTTAATACTATACTACAATAAGTGAAACGCGCAAAAACATGCTCAAGTTTGAACCAATCAGTTTATACTTCGGAGATGACCAGGATTTATGGAATGCGTCACGGGCGTCATGTGCGGGCGTCACGGGCGTCATGGGCGTCGAGTGTGGGCGTCATGGGCGTCGTGTGCGGGCGTCACGGGCGTCATGGGGGTCGAGTGCGGGCGTGACACTGTCTTTGGTTCGCCATCTCCTAGCTTTAACCACGGAATACACGCACATTTTACAAGGTTATGTACTCGATTGGATTTTGAGGTCATCATTTCATAAAGTTTCTCAACAAAAAATGTTAATGGTAAGTAAAACACTGGTGGCCTATACCCATTCTACTTCTCAATGAAAATGGTATTATAAGGTACAACGTTATAATATACACATAGAGACAGTGATGCGCTTCAAACAATAATATATATTTGATTTCACATCATCAACGTTTTTGTGTAAATGAACAATACACTCGTTATTAACTTTAAAATGAAAAACTTGAGAATGTTCCATTTAGTACGGTCATAGTCCAGTAGCACACTCCAATCCACATCACATTGTTCAATAGTTTCATCAACGACTCGGAGAATGTCATTTTTCATAGCATCATCCTGTAGTCTTTTACATACATCATCAGCGGTGAATACGTAGAGCGTCAAAGCCCTGAAACACTTCTTCTCTCGCGTGTGCGGTCCAATCATAGTCTGTTGAGCTAATATTCCCATCTCGACCCATGATTTCAAATGCGTAGGAGTCCCTTTAAAAAGAGTCTTATAGTCTGAGTGGTATTCTCGAATACTAGCTATCACCCTGGAAATAGTTCTGGACTGTTCATTATCCTCGATTTGTCTATCTATCATCTGGTAAATCTGTTTTCCAGAGATACCAATTTCATCCTCGCTGCCATAGCCACCATAGTGTACACGTTTCCGATACTTCCAGACTTTCGGACAGTGTTTGGTAGTTGTTCATCTCCCATGATCGTTGGAATTCTAACAGCGACTGTTCAAAGTCTATTTCACGGTGATCCAACCACAAATTTCTCGCCGTCTCCTTGAAAACTAGACTTAGGTGAAGCTTGTCCAGTTGCTTGATAGCTATATCGTATAATATGGGCGCCAGAGGGTCTTCATCCGGATATAAACACATATGTTAATTATTGGTCAAGGTCGTATTTGTTAGCCATTCATCGAATTATTACCCAGGACCAAATTGGCTTTTCAAATTACGCTATTCGACTTCCATAGTGAATCTTTATCATCGCTATAGCGAAATACAGGATAGGATGAATAATTCCCAAAGATCTACATGCGATCTCCCAGGCTTGAATCTTTGTAATTACATCGTCGTCTATGATAGTTCCTTTTTCGTACGGAAATTTCGGGGCGTCTTTGTGGTCTTTTTTACTATAGTGAGAAAAATAACCCGATCGCCTCTCGAGGTCCGATCGTTCAAAGTTTAGTTCGTCCAGTAAACTCCCGTAGCACCCCCAGTAAGGATCGCAGTAGAAACATTTGCAAGGTTCGTTATCATCTTTCATGAAAGCCATCTTCACACCACGGTTCTGTCTACACTCTCGCTATACGGGATTCTAGTTTGGCTAGTTTCGCGTCATTCACCGCGTCTATCTGCTGGGCGTTTTAGTTCGTTTATCACGATAGTTCCAGATTTTGCAGCCATTGTCGGGCTTTTTTGGTTTAAAATTTTCCAACTAGTAAATATTTATCTCGATATGATCGATAAGGTGTCTAAATAACTTATAAGTAAACTTAAATTTTCTCAAGGTTTTTATACTAAATAAAATCAGTCTCTATCGGTAAATATTATGAAACCTATGGTTACGCCTTTTGTGTCAATATTTCCAAGAAATATCATCGTAAAATTTGTTGTTATTGTTTTCATGGTTGTTTTTGGCTTCCTAAAATCGTTCTCTTTGCGAGAAACCCAGCTCTCCTCCATTTTTGGGTGAGTGCCAATTTGGGTCCCAGTTGTTATTGTTGTTGTTGTTTTTCCAAGAAACCAGTGTCTGATTCGAATACAACCATGGGTGTGTTGTTGACCTCATCCCACCCCATCACCCTTTGTTCTCCTTTCCAAGAAATCATCCCTTCTTGGCACCGCGCCAATTTCCCCCCAAACGAGGGCTCTATACTTCTCACGCGATAGTAGTCAGGCGCGCGATGCCGGCGCACGCGTAATCGGGCGATACCGGAACACGCGTAGGTGCACACGCGTTAGTGGCTCAAAGCGTATTAAAGTTTGTTATGTGGTAGAGTAAAGGCGGCAAGCATCCGTTGCTCCATAGTGCAAACCCTATAGTACCGTCAGAAAACGGCATGATGAGACAAAAAGTCAATCATATAGCCAGGGTATTATACAGGAACCCCTTTGAAGGAACTGGGAGCAAGGCCGGCGCAAACCGTATAAGGCGCAAACCGTAGGCCTGCATCCAGGATAACATGTGTTAATACTAAATAGTGACAGGGGAAATGCGTTTATACGACAGTGCCTCAGTCCCATCGCGGACCCATCCACAATGCGGGCCATGGACAGGGCGCGCTATATAAAAACATAGATAGGCCAGAAAACCGTGATATCATATTATACATGGGGGATAGACCTATAAATAAACAAGGAACTGTTAGAGCAAAATATGCATGCAGAAATAGTCCTACTGGCGAAATAATTTAATGTCAATAGGCCGAAAAATAAAATAAACGGATGGCTAACACTGAACTGGGTGGGTACATCAAGTGATCATAGTGCGAACCCGCCTCCCGCCAACTATGAAAGACCCACTATAAAACTTAATAAAACCACTAAAAAAACCAGTAGCGTCGCGGACCTAAATTTATTTAATACAGCGGCGGCGTGTTCTATCAGAGACTTGCCAACATTTAGGGGGGGGGGGGGGGGGCGTCCGCGAAGGGGGTTGTGAAATCTAGGCCTACACGTGTGTATGAACACATGGGGTGGGTAGGCCTGTCTGGATTATAAGGGTACACTGGGTACCTGGAGTATGGAATATTATAGGGTACCTGTGATAACTGGATTTTAAGGATGTATTGGGTAGGGCCTAGAGTGGTTATTTCATGTCTTATTATGGAATACCTAATAATATTTAGCGTTTCTGGGTAGGCCTTATTAAAGGCATATTATGTGATCTTTTCCAGAGAGCGCCCTCTATTCATGATTTTTTTAGAAAGTAGATTTTCTTGCAGATTTACATTTCCGATCATAAATCATACATACATTCCAAGTTACAGAGCGATACGATTCCTAATTACCTCAAAATCATGGTTTTAGAGTGAATTTAGAGTGAAAAATATAAACTGTCGGGATTCCGACAGTTTATTTTCACTCTAAAACCATGATTTTGAATTAATTAAGAATCGTATCGCCCTGTTACTTGGAATGTATGTATGATTTATGATCAGAAATGTAAATCTGCAAGAAAATCTGCTTTCAATTTTTTTTTTCGATGTTGAGGGCGTTCCCTGGAAAGATCACATAATATACCTTTAAGATCCCTGGATTATCAAGAGCGCCGTGGCACCGATATTAGGATTAAGGGCACCTGAGTATCAAGGACCTCTTGCTATTGCACAATAGCCTATATACGCTTTGATCATGTTGACGACTAACCGCACACTATATACCATGTATACACTATCATGGGGTATGGGGTTGGTACTGCACATTTTTTTGTTGGGGGGGGGGGGGGGGGGGGGGTTTAAGTCGGTCCGTACGGACACACGCTTGGGTCTAAGGGACCAGGCTCAAGCAAAATACTCGGGCCAGGCTTAAAAAGCCTATATATAAGCATGCTGGCTGAATGACTCATTATCTATGCCCATTTTGCTACAAATCATGAAGGTATCTAATTTAGATAATAATACTTTCACGGGTGCGTATTGTGATGCTAGCGAGTGCCCGAGCGTAGCGAGGGTACGCCGCTAGTAGATTTATAATGTGGTCTTTTCATGGGGTGGGTAAAAGGAAGCCGTCCGGTGGCTAACAAAGAGAGAAAAAGGCCCGGGGGGGGGGGGGGGGGGGGGGTACTGGAATTATAGTGAAGAGGGTAGGGGTGTGCGGCTGGGCAGTCTGAAAACAGGGGCTTACCGAACTGAACGGTCGCCGAAATTGGGGTCTTAGAGAACTGAATTCTTATACAAAATTGTGTCTCATAAACTGAATTTTAAGCAAAATGTTGCCTTTTGAACTGGATTTGGGATCTAAGGGAACTGCCAATGGATGAAAAGGGGGTCTTTTGGAACTGCCAGTGGATGAAAAGGGGGTCTTACGGAGCGGCCGAAAGACGTGAAAAAGGGGTATTGACAGCCGCACATACCCGTATGGCCAATATACGCGAGTATACCCCCCCCCCCCCTGAAGCACCCTTTTTTCCAAGAGTGTACCCCCCCAATTAACTTTAACTCCCGGGCGTGTTTTTGTATGGGTTAAACTATATGCATATGATCAGGAGGTAAAAAGGGTTAGATGGCGGGTTAGTGTTAATAAAGGAACTGGGAGCGTAAACCGTAGGCCTTCATCCAGGAACACATTATGTGTTAAACATGTTATTAATTGTTAAAGTGATTGCGAATTGCGGTGGTATGATGTCAGTGCCTCAACATCCCATCGCGGACCCATTTATGCGATCAGGCCACAACGGGCCCTCATCATGCCTATCATGGGATGTCTTTTATATGAATGGGAATGTTACAGGGACATGTATAAATATAGAGGGATGGTGTGAGCAAACATTTAGCTCCAATTATATCTTTAACTTTCGGGCATGTTTTCGTCTCGGTTTTTATGAGTTAAACTATGCATGCATGATCAGGATGAAATTAAAAGAGTCAAATGATGGATGGGGGGCTTCAGTCTGCATGCGCCAGGAATCAAACCCAGACCTTCAGCGTGCGAGTGTGTACAGTGTAAAGTTGTAATTTAACACTATAGCAATTCGGATAGGCCCTAGGCCAATCATGGGATGTCTGTTATATAAATGGGAATTTTACATGGATATCGGTGTGCGCAAACATGCATGCTTTATACAGAGGAATAATCAATGTCGACACACAGTTCTCAAGACTGGGCACAGATGATCATGAGTTAAGACGATAGACCCCTCCTCTCCTAAATATGCACCTAGTATCTTAAGACGACTGTACTGCATGTATATATTTACTGTTGCATATCTGTCAATCATATAAAGTACATTAAACATGATCTAAACCCATCTTCATATATCGCCCATACTATCTGTGAATTTTCAATCAGTCACTCAAGGAGTTAGCTTCAAAGATATGGAGAAAAATCACATGTGTAAATACCCTAAAGTTCCAAATGTTTTGGATTGTAGAAGGTAAAGATATATGTCAAGTATCAACAAAAGTCGTATTGTTCAAAAGAAAGCAGTATGCCCATACAATTACAAAATCCTTCATTTCGGACCACTTGCCCCACGGTCCAGTTGCCCCATATTCCCCTACTAACCTTAAGGAATTTAGCGGCCACCATTTTATATCCCTTGCGCTCAAATCTACCGATAATTTCTCCAATTAATCCACGTTGAACTGCATCTGGTTTCAGCATAATAAATGTTTTTTCATGTTTTCCTGTCATATTCAGTTTAATAGGTTGGGCCATTGTGAGTACAACTGTAAGATACAAAGCTTTCACCTGCAAACAGGCAATGCAAGTTTTATAAAATGCTATATTTGCCTAATAAACCTCGCGGTCTATCGGAGATTAAAATACTTATTTAGCCTCAGGATCAATTATAAGTATTGGAAGTACGTATTTGTTGTCGACTGACATGACTTATTACTTTACGCATTGAACAAAACGAAGAGTATTATTACTAACTGGGAGATTAAGTATAAGGATAAAGGACTATATATAATACTATTCTGACCGTTGTGGCAACCCTGGCTCTGTTCAATCAGGGACAATCAAATGGAGGGACTAGAAACGGCCTATGGTATTGTTACATCATTGTATTCAATTACAAAAAAAGAACAAAACATGCGTGTTGCGGGTTAGCTCTAGTAGTTGCGGTGTGTTTTTATTCAAGGAACTCAAAGGTTGCCCTATAATCGTTCGAAAAATGATCAAAATATAATTTTCCAAAAAACTTGGGCCTAGGTCAAACTGAATACAATTTATACGTGATTTGTTCAATAAATAACGTTCTAGTGTTAATAATAATCGGTATATTTGTAAAAAATGTGATAATTTTAGATTTATAAAAAATGTGAAAACATGCTAGAACAAAGAAATTAATATTTTTCCTGGGAAGTTTAAACTATAGACATTTTGTTCCTATTGAATCCAATATCCAAATTAATCGGAAAATGATGTTCTTTGATGATATATATTTGCATTTCTAGAGTATAGTAGTTCAGTAGGAATTGCACAGGTATGTAGTCAAGTGGATATCTTCACAATTATGACATGACCGTGAAGTAGGTACAAATGCAATTTGTATTGCTGAAAATGTTACATGAGGGGGAATGTCTAGATTCAGAATTTTTTTTTAATGACGTCAAGCCACGCCCTTTTCGATAATGTTATATTTATGACAAATATAGTTGGTCTTATAAACAAAATATCATGTTTGGTATCAAATTTAAGCTGTTGACTCCTGGAATACATATAAAATTATATAATAAATACATACAAAAGTCAAAAGAGGTCAAACGTGATTAAAATGTATTCGTACATGTCATGTCACCTGTAATTTCATGTCACCTGTGATTTCATGTCACCTGTAATTTCATGTCACCTGTAATTTCATGTAACGTACATAAAACGCTATATCCTGCCTGTCTATTTCAAGATGTGATACTGATATTGCGTCATATATACCATATTATAAACTGCTAAACTAATGCTTTTAGATAAACGACTCACCTCTGTGAAAGTTTTGAATATTTATCACATTCTAAAATGGCCGCCAGATGGTTAGAGCTGATGTTAAATGACCTAAAACAGGTGTTTTGCATTATGAAAATAGTATGTAATACCTATACCACAAAAACGATTGAAACAGCATTCATTATTACCAAAAAAAAAGCATTCATTATATTTCTATGATAAAATGTAATATTTTTAATATTTTAAAATGGCCAAGATGGTCGCCGAAAAGTTAATAATTGAATAACCCTGGGTGGTCATTTAATGACCCAAACTCACCTTTTAATGACCCGAGCCGTCAGCTAACACACACCAATGACCATTTATTGACTCGATCCAAGTGATATTGTAGTAAACCTAAGTGACCATTGACACAAAGGAATTGTTTAATGACTCCAAGTGATCCTGAGTGATTACCCCGGGTGATCAATTAATGACCCTAGGGATAGGTTAATGACACCAAGCAATCATTTAATGACCCGGATGGTCGCTTAATAACCCAAGGTGATCATTCAATGACCCCAATTGACCATGTAATGACTCAAATGGATCGTGTCATTTATAAATGGATCGTGTAATGACTCTTGAGTGATCATTAATGACACAAAGTGTTCATTAATGACACCAAGTAATATTGGAATGGCCCCAATCCATCATTTGATTACTCAAGCCGCCCAAACTGTCATCTAATAACCGCAGGGGATGATTTAATGACTCCAAGTGATTATTTATTGACTCGATCCAAGTGATAATTTATAACCATTGGTGACCGTTGACACAAAGTGACTGTTTAATGACCCAATGCGATCCTGAGTGATCATTTCATTACCCCGGGTGATCATTTAATGACCCTAGGCGATAAGTTAACGACACCAAGCAATAATTGAATGACCCGGATGGTAGTTTAACCACAGGAGATCATTCAATGACCCCAATTTACTGATCATGTAATGAATCAAATGGATCGTGTAATGACTCTTGAGTGATCATTAATGACCTCAAGTGATATTTGAATGGCCCCAATCTATCATTTGATTACTCAGGCCGCCCAAACTGTCATCTAATAACAGCAGGAGATGATTTAATGACCCCAAGTGATCATTTA
This sequence comes from Ophiura sarsii, assembly GCA_035610835.1. Taxonomy (NCBI): domain Eukaryota; kingdom Metazoa; phylum Echinodermata; class Ophiuroidea; order Amphilepidida; family Ophiuridae; genus Ophiura; species Ophiura sarsii. Next base: position 26,212 of record JAYJML010000195.1, on the reverse strand, counting down.
TTGACTCGATCCAAGTGATTATGTGATAACCCGTGGTGACCATTGACACAAAGTGATTGTTTAATGACCCAATGTGATCCTGAATGATCATTTCATTACACCATTTGATAATTTCAAAACTCTAGGTGATAGCGTAATGACCCCAAGCAATCATATCATGACCCGGACGGTCGCTTTCTTACCCCAGGTGATCATTCTATGACCCAAAATGACCATTTAATGATCCAAACGGATCGTTTAATGACCCCGAGTGATCATTTAATTACCCCAGGTGATCATCTACAGACCGCGATTGATACCGTAATGACCCCAATCAATAAAGTAAGTCATATAAAGGATATCTGATTAATAAGGTCATTAATGAATTTACAACTACCTATGCATACTTGGTGGCGAATGAGACTGCTTGATGATCCATTTGGATATTTCAATATAAGGTAGGGTTTTGAAGCCCATAATTATCACCATATCTATCTCCATGAAATCATTAACTTATCTGGTATTTAGCGAAAATGTACTAGAAGGTTCAATCAGCTATTTTTGACCATATTGGTAGCCATCTTGCTAATTTCTTCTGACCAATTGGTAGTTATTGGTGTCCATCTGGTAGCCTTAAATTATTTGATGAATATGATACAAAATATGCTGTTATTATTGGCTATTACTATGTTTTAGGCGGCCATTTTGGCGGCCATCTTGAATTCAAAGTATGTTAACAATGCGAACGTGCTGGATGTGAGTTTAATACATACATCCTATAGTTAAAACTATACTGTCATCATACATTTTGGTTGATGTATGTTCTTGTATGAAATTTGACCCTTTTGGCGGCCATTTTGGACGCCATTTTGAATAACCCCTTAGCATACTAACATTAAATTCGGTAACACCCTAAATATGTTTAAGGACCATGAAAAGAAGTTCAAAAAGTAGGTTTGGGGGAGTCCTGGGAGTGCACGGAAGACACTCCATTAAATACACCTCTAAGTCACTATAGCGATTCTATACCTTTGTGTTAAATAACCCTTGAATACCCCTTTAATGTTGAATTTTACCATATTTGTCGATATTAAACTATATATAAATGTCATAGACCATGTCGAACTAATTTGCTGATTTATTCAAGCATCGCTTGACAGATTAAGCAACTAGCGAATATAAGTGGCAAATACAACTATAAAACTGAGAAAAGTGCCCTTTTGTACTCCCTTGTGCCTTTATTTTCTTTATATTTTAGCAGCTTTAAATATGTATTATTCCTTAAAAAACAATAAATCAGGTCAAACTAATTACTGGTGGATAGTACATTGTTCAAAGATATGAATTGCACCAAAAAAACCAAAAATTAGATTTTTGCCCAAAAACGGTATTTTTATGCTGAAAATGGCCTAAAAATCGATTTCTATTTTTGACACCCCCCTTCATTGAAAACCTTACTATTTAAGCACTTAATTTAGCCTAGATGTAGAGCTGTAACAAAAAATGCCGTGATGCATTTTTTTAAAGCACATTTATTGCCTTTGGATGGTCTACTGACACGCATACTTATATAATAGTACAATAGTTTCTTGTCCCTCCATTCGATTGTCCCTGGTTCAATACAAATCAGCTTAATTGAGTTTTTTAGTACACTTATTATATTATTGGTTATGTCGACCGTTAGCCAGCAATCGAGCAGCTCAAATACTTTAACGTTCATATTTTAGAACACACGACAGTTGTCAGGTGGCACCGTATTGGAATCTAGATTGGTTCAAAATTGGTCATTATGGTAACTGCTAAGTACATCAAGATACCTAAGCAACAAGAAGCCGAGGACAATATTGAAGAGTACTACGAGGATAATACTAGTGATGAGGGGAGTACAGACGAGAGGAGAGAGGCAACGACAGAGCAGCAAAATGAAACCACTAAGGACAGGATGGTCAAGATTGTCAAATTCAGATTGTTCTTTATGTTTTTCGCATGCAGGCGTAGTTTTGTACCCTTCTTATCTGTATTGCTCCGTCAACGTGGACTTACACCATGGCAAATAGGAACTATTCGTTCAGCAATCCATTTTTCACGATTCGCTAGTCGATCCGTTGTAACCTTCCTTGTCGATCGATTTAGAGTACGGAAGGTTGTATTAATTTTAGGCATTTTTAGTTGGTTGTTTGGATTCGGTGCTATTGTTGTTTTAAAGCCCCACCAACGTCTTACGTCTGTACTCACTCATACAGATGACAATATATCTGTAATAAGTGCGGGAACAATAAAAAGGAAAGGACAGCTTCTAAACAGGACAGTTCCTAATCCTATTCAGCTCTCCTCCGCACTGTTAGAAAATTTTCCGTTTTTTTACAGAAAAATTCCGGCAGCAAAATTTCCGGACTCTTTTTTTTTGCCCGTAAATTTACAGAAAGTTGAAATTTACGGAAAAGTTACTGTAAAATATACAAAATTCCGTAAATTATAATTTGTGAAAATACAGATTCTATTTACGGAAATTTTACAGAAACTTGACGTAAATTAACATAATTCCGTAAAAATAAATAACGGAACAAAAAAAATTGTCCGGAAATTTTGCTGCCGGATTTTTTTTTTTAATCCGTAATTTTACGGATTCCTTTTGCGTAACTTTAACAAAATTCCCATGTAAATTTACACATTTCCGTAAAAATAACAGATTACAGAATTCAAATTTTTTTTTACGATCTTTGATCTTCTGTACAATAACGGACATCGCCTGTAAAATGTATCATTTATTTGATAGCTTGATCCTTAAAAGTACGGTCTTGTTCAGGATGGGCCGAAAATGGAATAGTATTTTCAATACAAATATGCATTCCATGGTGTTTTTTTTACTAAATAAAATGTTTCCCTGCAAATGAATTCCTTCAAGGTTTATACTACGATGACAGCATACCAATACAAGTTAACCAATGCACTCTTCCGTTACGATATTTTACGAATTCTGTTAATTTGTCCGTAAAACTACAGCTAATTTCCTGTAAATTTACAAGATGTACCGTAAACGTCTCCTTTCAATAATGATCTTCTGTACAATTACGGACATCGTCTGTAAAATTTATCATTTACCTGATTTTTCTGTAAATTTTACTAGTTTTCCGTAGAAATCCGTAAATTTACAATTTTATTCCGTATTTTACCGTTTACGGAGGATTTCTGTTAAATTTTGTCCGTAAAATTACGGCAATTTTTAACAGTGCGTCTACAATTATTCAGATATGTTTGATGTAAATAGAACTAATGGCTCCACTCTCTCACCTGATGTTCTAGATTGGCTATACACATCTTCTGATTTGTGGACTTTCTTCACTCTCTACATGTTAATCGTGATTATGGCGGCGCCTCTACAAGGTGTAACAAGCCCATTGGCTAACGCGGCAGTTTTCGATAGTTTAGGAAAAGAGAGCAAAAAGTATGGATGGCAAAAAGCCTTTGGGGGGCTTGGTAAACTATTTGGGTAAGAAATCGATACAAAGAAGCAGTTGATGAACTTAATTAAATTATCTTATGTAACGTAATGTAAACTGTTTTAGATTATTAGGCCTAAAACTCACAAACCGATTCTATAGTTTGATCAGTTAAAAATTGACGAGTCTCCCTATACAGCAGCAAATAATAGGATGTAGGCTCACATGAACGCAACAAACGCGCTGTGCACCAGATGTGTGATGCGTGCGTTTGGAAGCCGCTTTGGCCAAAATACCGAGCGCTATGGCCAAAATTGCGCGCGTAGAGATATGATGTATTAGTGTTCATGGATTAAAATTGAAGGTCATATGATTAGGGGTCACCAAGGGTCGATGTTCAATACAAGGCCAAAATGTAAAACTCGCTCCAATTGCAACCTTTGATGATGACCTCCCAATTTCAAAGCCTCTCATTCGAAGGTCATCCAGGGTTAGCTGAGTTCAAATCAATTCCCGCTGTCGAATTTTGATGAAATATGGTGAAAGGGGTGCATTTGGTGGGGACAGATATTTTGATATGGGTAACGTGTCTGTGTTTTGAGAACCGTTCAGCGTGTACCTTAATTAACTTAGTATAGCTTCGTTTATAATTGACCAAAATTGTATAAAACGTTACAAATCTCTTCAAATCTCTAGCTACCTGTTAGGAGGGTATCTCCTGTCTCTGCAAGCACACACGGAGTTTTATTGTGGCATTTCTGTTACTCTAACTGAGTTTTGGGGATCGTATATTATTTTTGCATCAGCTATGTTTGGTTGCGTCTTCGTAGTCGTGTGCTGGTTTCATCCCAAGGTGAGCATTGATACACTGCAAAAAGGTTGCTTAAATATTTACTCAATATTTTACACATATGCAACCGCTCAACAGTTGCGTAAAATTTACCCAACACCGATGGATAACATGTTTTCACCAACAATTCCAGTTACTCACCAGTTGCACAATTTTAATTTACACAACAGTTGGGTATTATTAATAAACCATTTGTTGGGTATTTTAATACCAACTGTTGCTTAATTTGTGAATTGTTTTCATTATTTATTGAGCATTTTTGTAACCGTTGCTCAATTTATCAAATGTACCCATATGTTGGGTGTTTTAATGCAAATTGTTACTTATTTGTGACAAGTTTTATTATATATTGAGCATTTTTGTATAGCAACGCGGGGTAGGCAAATAATAGGAATTCTGGGCGAGGCAGCAGAGCTACATACATCACTTCCTCTCGGTAGTGAACCGGTAACTTGTAATGGGAACTCTGGCGATGCAGCAGAGCTGCATACACCACTCCCTCTCGGTAGTGAATCTGTAATTTCTTTTAACATATTATTTAACTATATACATAATATCTTACATCTCTTATCATTGCTGTTTTTTTTTATTGTGGTTGGGCCAACGTTGGCCCAACGTAGTCTTGCTATCTAGGTATGAAGGTATAAATAGTCCATATTATATAATACATAAACATATTTATGTGATTCTATTGGTAGAGAACAGATCACATGACATGAACTATTCAGTATATGCCCATGTCGTGTATTTTTAAGCAATAGTTGATCGATAAAAACTTGGAGGAAAACTAACACTGTCACCTACGGCCAAAGATCATTCTCTCATGCATCTCCTGAACTCTGGAACCGGCTCCCATCTCATGTTAGAAATGCCACATCACTGCAGCAATTCAAGAGCTCGCTCAAGACTCACCTCTTTCAGCAAATGACTTTATAATGTTTTGTATCTTTGTTCATATTTTGTACTTTTTTGTTCAGCGCACTGGGGTCTTGCGACGGAGTGCGCTTAATAAGCATGGTTTATTATTATTATTATTAATAATAAAAACCACATGAGTAAATCTTAACATAAGTTGCGTGATTGCCTGAGACAAATACTCAACAGTTGCCCAATTGAAACAATTAACGCAATATTTTAGCAACACAATGAGTTTTGACCGGGGGTTTCCCCAACTTGTTACTAAATTGTTTTGCTCAACGTTGGGTAGTTTTTACTTTATATAACACCTAGATTTCTACATATGCTGAATAAAATTTAATCAACCGTTTACCCAACAGATGATAAAACGCAATTAAGCAACGTATTTTGCTCAACATTTTAGCAGTGTACTGGCCTATTTACAGACATTTGTCAATGGATTTATGTGTAAAATACCGTATAGGTAAATGCAGAGACGGTGAAAAGTAGAGATGATCGTCTCTATTGAAATTTTGTAGAAAACGTGTGCTATGTCTGTCTCGCTCGCACCTGTATGGCTCGCAGGTTTGAAAAGCCCGGTATTCAATATTGGTACTAGTAGTCTGTTGTCAGTGGCGTAGCTCAGGGGGGGGGGGGGGGGGGCAAATGCCCCCCTGACGAAAAAAAACAATTTGAGCCCCCGCCCCCCACCCCCCTAAAAAAAATAAAGGGGGTGAGAAAAAAGGAAATAGGAAAAATTTGAGAAAAAGATCGAGGTTATTAGCCGAATAGAAGGCAAAATTGTATATGTAGTACATTTATTGTGCGATTTTTTTTGGACTGTGCGATTTTTTTTGGGACTGTGCCCCCCCCCCCCCACTTACGTGAAAATTTTAGAAATCTTGCCCCCCCCCCTGAAAAAAATCCCAGCTACGCCACTGTCTGTTGTGACAACAAATTGTCTCTCATACTATTATGTTATGATTTAGGCCTAGGCCTATTAAACTATCTTTAGAAAAAGCTCGTCAATGGAAATTCATACCCGTCAAACATTTTGAACAACTAAAATTATTGCATGAATTCACCGACGCGATTTACGTAAAACAATATTTAAAATGTATATTATACAACTCGAACCCACAAACACTTGGGACAATCAGTTCATCTTTTCAAATCGACACTAATTTCTGGGAGTGAGGGTGTCGAGGTATGTATTACTGTTGAGGAATTATTTCATGACAATGAGCGATTGAGACTACGTACGTAGTCTTCTCCGTATGACCAAGTTTTCCTTTTCCTTGTCACTCTATGAACAACACTCTCTGGCCTGCGACGCTGTGTACCGATAGAGGGCTCACACACAAATCATTTTCATATTGGGGTCTGCAAAGTATTTGACCTTTTGACCTCCGTATACTGGTACACAAGGCTCATTAAGCATGGGCGGACTGGCCACTGTGGCGTTGTGGCGATCGCCACATGGGCCGCTTGGTTTTGGGCTTCTCAGGGCCGGTTACTCAAATTTTGTGGCCGTGCGACAATTTGTGACCGTGCGAAATCTTTTGACCGTGCGAAATTTTTCACCCTACCCCCCCCCCCCCCCCCCCCCGAAAGGTTGGTGGTTCGAGTCCACGGCCGGGGGCGTTGTTACTTTTTGCATTTAATGCAGATCGACAAATCACAGTAAAAATATAATATTGACAAAATCACAGACCACTTACACAAAAATCGCATCTGCGCATGCTCCTGTCGCGATCGAAATCTACCACGCAAGCAATGAGAGAGTTTTCATAGTGGTCCGCCCCTGTCATTAAGCATATGCCCGGGCGCGAATTTATTAACCGTACTCACTCACTGTATAAATGTATTACTGTACAATGTACATGTGCTATGCACTTTACTCCGTCAGGTATCAAATGTTGTTTATGGTAATAAAGATCGCTGCCCGGGCGTAATGAGCAAATTGTTCGTGTGTGGTTTTGCGGGGGGATCAAAATTGACCAATGGCAGACACGATAAATTCGAAGTATATGAATATTTATATACCGTCTTCCTCTAATTTTGAGATAATTCAAATTTGTGAATTTCTAGCACTGGATAGCCGCCGTTCGATCTAAAATTGCAGCGTTAGGAGTAAGCCTTGACATTGGTTCTCGCCCAAAATATTTTCCTCAGAGTAAATTTGTTTTCCTCAGAGATATAGGTACATTTCCACATATGTGACTATTTCCTATCTTTCAATATCGCGTAGTCATTAGGCTACAAGGCCCGCTTAGCAGCGCTATAAATTGGTGCCCTAAAAACCGTCAACAAATTTAAATATCCGCCTTCCGTCAAAGCTGGTTGCTATGACATAATTCTCGTGTGCAACCAACCGGCTGTATTGCAACGCCCATTGAGTAGTTTAAACGCATGAGCGTGGATGTAATTTACAACATAATGCATGTAATGGAAACTCACCCATGCAGTTAGCATGTAGTACCGCTCGTACACGCCCCGAATTTAAATAAATGCACTGGGCAATCCTCTCGTAGTAATTGATAACAATAGGTTTACCAGACCGAATTAATAGCGCTCCTAATTTGATAGTTTTATTACGATAAACTAAGATCTTACACAGCTACAAATATCACCTACATGTGTTTTTAAATGTACATTGTCAAATTCAATATAAGGGAGTTATCATGGGGGTGATACAATCGTGACGTGAATTATGCATCAAAAGCATCGTCCCTAGCGTGGTCGATTTAATGTCAGTAGAGTGTGTATGGGGCGGTTCTCGGATGGGAGAGGTTTTTGACATGACGAAATATCAGAGGGTGTTGTTCGATATGTGTAACAGTGAAATTACACACGGTATAGTTTTGGTGATAACATTCGTGTTCCGCCAGGCCAATACAAAAAATTGTTTGATTGTCCATAGATAACTTTCGGTCGGGAATTTAGATCGGTCGGTCGGTCGGTCGGGAATTTCGGGATTTTTTTTCTCCCTTGCCTTTTTTTCAGGTCCCAACAGGACTTCTGGTGAAGAAAAAAATATATAAAGGCTATTTTGACGAGTGTTTCTATTTTCTAAGCACTTTCAAACAAATTAAAGGAATAATTGTGTGATTTTCGACTAAAATGAGTCAATTCTTTTTGAAATTTTAGAAGAAAAAAGAAGAAGAAGATTTTGTGTTGGAAGGATTTCGACGGTCTGGCGGACGAGGACAATTAATCTTTTTCTTCTTCTCTCAGTTATAAATTGCGTTTCATCTATTTGAATATGAAATTCAAGGTTTACACACAAAATTTGCGTTTGTATGGTTTGAATATAAAAGGCATAATAACACCGGAAATTGAACTTACCCTTTTCATAGAGTCGTGAAGTTGATGACACACGTTCAAGCAACACTATAATGGGTGACTTGAAAAGTATTAGTGGAACTCTATTGGATCTAGAGATATCAGCCTACCTCCTGGCGTCTGCATGGTTGGGTCTCTCCTCTGGTATATTGGCATGTAGCAACTATGGGTAAGTGAAGTGATTTGGTTGAGATAGGACTAACGCGACGAAATTGTTCTACGAGCCCAACATACCCAGATTTGTAAACACTTGGAGAAAAGCTGGCTGCGCAAATGAAATCAAGTCCACATTTTGGATACTTTTTGTCATTTGGGGTCGGGGTAGGTAGGAAAATTTAGTTTTGCGAGGCGAATTCCTTTAGCGCATCGTTAAAAGGCGGAGCGTACACCCAGGAAGGGCCCCGGGTCAATTCCCGACATCGTTTTATGACGCATGCGAATCCCTATCTCACTCACTCACTCACTCAATTACTCACTCACTCACTCACTCCGTCGACTTCTGTCGGGCATTACCGATGGCTCTCCAGACACGCCTATCTTCCATGCAGGTCTTTATCTCAGCAGGTGTTTGTCCAGTGTCCTGACATAGGATATCAACATATATAGCTTAACATCGGTCGTCCAGGATTTCTTTTGCCATGAACTGGTTTCCAAAGAACTAGGTCTGATATCACATCCCCAGAACGTCTGACACAGTATCCAGCAAACTGTAGTCGCCTCTTCTTGATTCTTTCACTTACTCTAGGAATATCACCATAGAGTTCTTTGTTGGTGATGTGTAACCTCCAACTTATATCAAGGGCTGATCTATGAAGCCTGGTGTAACATCCATCCAATAGCTTTCGAACTTTAGTTGTTACTGTCCATGTTTCTGAACCGTAGAGAAGAATGCTTTTAAATTTCCACTGTAGCTTGGAATAGCTTAATTTTTGTTGAACTTGGTAGGTTGGATCTCCATATCTTGTTGAGCTTATTACACGCCTTCCATGCTAGTGCCTTCCTTGTTTTGATATCTTGCATGCTGCTCGATGTCCAGGATCCCAGATATTTAAAATCTTTGACTAATTCCAGACTGGTTTCATTGGTAGTTTTAATGTTCACCTGATCCTGTTGGTAAAACACCATGTATTTTGTTTTCTTGGCGTTCATGTGGAGGTCGAACCTCGGACCTCTGGGTTCAGAGGCAGACGATCTACCGCTAGGCCACGGGGGGAATCCATACATGGGGAGTTTCAAAACGTGCAAGAACTTCGATCGATCATCGGTCATTGGATTCACACAGAGAAGTGGCCCCTTTGTTATAGCGAATGTTATTGCGTCTACAAAATGTTATACAAAAGGACGATCAATCGTCAGGCCTGTGTGAAAAGGTTTCGTGATTCTATTATCTTTCCTAAGTTAAAATAAGTGCATTAGTGACTCAAAATTGAATTGAACCATTGTTAACAAACAATTTCATTTCATTCTATTTTTTTTTACTGGAAGTTCGTTCTTTGTAATGGGTGTAATCGGTGCAGTGTCTGCAATTTCAGAGACTTTGACGTTCACAGTACTGCCTATACTTAGCCGCTTGTGTGACTATACCCCAGTTACTGTTGTGGCTCTCATATTCGTTGGCATACGATTTTTATTTTATGCGTGGCTGACAAACCCTTTGTGGTATATACTGGCAGATTTGATTAAAGGTATGATGAGTCAAGGCCGAAATAAAAGTAGGGTTGAACCATTTTGTCTTCTCTTACTGTTATTTCATTGCACTTGCATTATTATGACCCGCAAGACATTACAAGAGGAAAGCCTATATTCAATACATAAAGTTTTATTAACTGAATATATTGTACCAACCGAGAGGTGTACCCTCTCGCAGTTCATTATAGCGCTTCACTTAGTGGGCACATAATAGTTTTCAATTGCCTTGGCCACAGTTCAATGATGGATGACGTATTACTCTGTCGTTATCATAAAATAGATTTACTCTATCTGGAGTTCAACATTGATTTCGCGGCTCCGCCCAACGCATAATGGCCCTTTCATACTCTGGTCGTTTGGCATCGCGCAACGTTGACGGATATCGGCGTGCACGTTGAAGCAACGTCAACTTGTATTCGCCGACGTCGCGCGAATGATGCTCAACGACATGAGTATTAAATACCAATTTCTAACGTATCCCTAATACCGTAGTCTATTAGGCCACCACGAGACAGTGACGTAACTGCGTATTCTACTAATTGCAGCACATAACGCGCGAGACTTGTGTATCCTTGGTGTAATTCATTTATGAGTTAGACTGGTGTTAAGCCTCTATTACTGAATAAAGCTGTCTAATCCTTTAATCCTTTAACACAGTTGAACACAGATTTTGTGCTAGGCTAATTCCGTGCAGAATTACACCAAGGATAAACCGCGAGACTACTAATACTCGAGGCGCTGGCGTATGTATACACAAGCGTTGAAACTTGAAAGACAGAAGATACTACAATTCCGGAAATAACTGTTGAACCACTTTGAGGACTTCGTTGAAATCAACCCCCAGTCCCCCCCATTCGATGTTGTTCGGAACCGTTTCATCTCCACGGTCGTTGGGACCCTCAACATTGATTGGTGGGGGCGGGGGAGGGATATCACTTAGTAGATAGCTCAAGCTCTCCACACAAGTTTGTTGCAAAATCAGCGCTTGAAAATAGTCCCTTAAAGTGGGATATTAGCAAAGAAATGGACTATGTGGTCCAACACCAATTTTCCTGAATTGTCTGAATGAAGTCCCAAAAAAATCATCTGATTTTACATTTTTAGCCACAACTTTTTTATTTGTAAGTCTTTTTTGATCAAATTTTCAGTAAATAGAGATGCTATGAATCTCCTGATATACCATCATCAAGAGGTGTCTACAGTACTGAATTAGGGACTGGTCATATTAAATACCTAAACCTGCATATTTGCTCCTATTATTCAAGGAAGCCAGACTTATTTATTTTGAAAAAAGCATCTGATACCCCGATAAACATGAGAACATTATAAAATATGATTTAAATACAAGTTTGACGGTTCGTGCGTGGCGCTCGACCCAATCCCACGCGTATCCTTTGGTTACAGCTTGCGCTACGCGTTTGCATAAACTTCGAGCATAGCACTCGACTTTGTTACCAAGATATAACATGAACAATGAGATGGTAACTAACTATCATGATTAACAATCTATACGTCTCGCGCGCAGCGCTCGACACGCCACGCGCACAGCGATAGACACTCCTCGTGCACATCGATTGACACGCCTCGCGCATATCGCTCCCAGCGGCTCGGACACAGCGCACGACATTGCTCGCGTAGCATACTGCGGCAATCATTTATTACAGAATTATTACATTTATAACAATATAATAACAAGGCCAAAGCTAAATAAAGAGAATTATATTAAATAGCATCGTCCACAGTGGTATAAACATTACATTGTAGGTAATTCGCCGAACCCTGTCTTTGGAATTCTAATGACGCGGTGATGGACAACCGTTACACGGTTGACCGTATTGAATTGCACGCGTGTACACGATTGTCCGTCTAAATTAAATAGATAATAGGAGTTTGTTCTATTATTTATCGGGGACAATCGACCGATGTGCATGCTTTTCAATGGATGGACAAACGCAACGGTTGTCCATACTCTGATAGTACGAGGGCATGGTTCTGAATATAAATACGCTATTATAAGGCGTTACTATGAAAGGTGTATTGTGAATCAGTGCTAATTTCTAAAGCCGAAGATAATATGACACTTGATTTGACTTGATATTGCATAGATGGGCGATTAGCTCAATTGGTTAGCGCGTTGGCCTATTCATACTTAAGGGCAGAGACACGGGTTCAAATCCTCATGGCGGGAGCCATTGGTGTTTTTAATAATGTATTTAATATAACATTTTCGTTATTCGCGTGGCTCATTTACTGGTTTATTTTATTCATCTGTTTGTCACATATTGTTTTTGTTTTTTCTCTCTTTTGGTTTTGTTCTTCTTTATTTTTGAACTTTTTTCGGTGGTTGTTGTTTGTCTTTCTTTCTATCTGTCTACCACATGTAAAATGACCAGTCCGTCACAATGCATTTCGTACTTTTAATGCATTTATTAAACACGGAAGATAAATTATAACCGTCAAGTTAAGTAAATGCAAAGAAAATACAATCATTCCATGACTTCAATGGCAAATACAACGCTACAATAATTGACACAATAGTTATTACTTTATAGCGTCTATAATGCGGTTGTGACCGGTCCCTTATCAAAAAAGAAACGCATTGCGATAACAAAAAGGATTTTAATTGATTGTTGCATAATAAACCACTCTCATATAATTAGTTTAAATAATGAATTTCACCCGTTGCACCCTATGTAAGACTACATGTAACACTCGCGCATTCCATATAAATGGGCCATAATCACGCATGAAATGACCAGTCCCTAACAATGTACACGCCGTATTTACTTTATCTTTACCATATATGATAAGTATATACATATCTTGCCACTCTCCAAATTAGAAGATTATGCAATGTATAAAAGACAAGTTATTCCCTATTATAGACGGTTGTCACATTGAGTGATTTACCATACAAACGGGCCATAATCACGCATAAAATGACCAGTCCCTAACAATGTAAATGTCGTATTTACTTTATCTTTACCGTATATAACAATTATATACATATCTTGCCACTCTCCAAATTAGAAGATTATGCAATGTATAAAAGACGAGTTATTCCCTATAGACGGTTGTCATATTGAGTGATTTACCATACAAACGGGCCAAATCACGCATAAAATGACCAGTCCCTAACAATGTAAATGTCGTATTTACTTTATCTTTACCGTATATAACAACTATATACATATCTTGCCACTCTCCAAATTAGAAGATTATGCAATGTGTAGAACACGAGTTATTTCCTATAGACAGTTGTCATATTGAGCATTTACCAATAGCCTCAGACAATTCCGGAAATAACTGTTGAACCACTTTGAGGACTTCGTTGAAATCAACCCCCTCGTCCCCCCCCCCCCCATTCGATGTTGTTCGGAACCGTTTCATCTCCACGGTCGTTGGGACCCTCAACATTGATTGGTGGGGGCGGGGGAGGGATATCACTTAGTAGATAGCTCAAGCTCTCTACACAAGTTTGTTGCAAAATCAGCGCTTGAAAATAGTCCCTTAAAGTGGGATATTAGCAAAGAAATGGACTATGTGGTCCAACACCAATTTTCCTGAATTGTCTGAATGAAGTCCAAAAAAAATCATCTGATTTTACATTTTTAGCCACAACTTTTTTATTTGTAAGTCTGTTTTGATCAAATTTTCAGTAAATAGAGATGCTATGAATCTCCTGATATACCATCATCAAGAGGTGTCTACAGTACTGAATTAGGGACTGGTCATATTAAATACCTAAACCTGCATATTTGCTCCTATTATTCAAGGAAGCCAGACTTATTTATTTTGAAAAAAGCATCTGATACCCCGATAAACATGAGAACATTATAAAATATGATTTAAATACAAGTTTGACGGTTCGTGCGTGGCGCTCGACCCAATCCCACGCGTATCCTTTGGTTACAGCTTGCGCTACGCGTTTGCATAAACTTCGAGCATAGCACTCGACTTTGTTACCAAGATATAACATGAACAATGAGATGGTAACTAACTATCATGATTAACAATCTATACGTCTCGCGCGCAGCGCTCGACACGCCACGCGCACAGCGATAGACACTCCTCGTGCACATCGATTGACACGCCTCGCGCATATCGCTCCCAGCGGCTCGGACACAGCGCACGACATTGCTCGCGTAGCATACTGCGGCAATCATTTATTACAGAATTATTACATTTATAACATTATAATAACAAGGCCAAAGCTAAATAAAGAGAATTATATTAAATAGCATCGTCCACAGTGGTATAAACATTACATTGTAGGTAATTCGCCGAACCCTGTCTTTGGAATTCTAATGACGCGGTGATGGACAACCGTTACACGGTTGACCGTATTGAATTGCACGCGTGTACACGATTGTCCGTCTAAATTAAATAGATAATAGGAGTTTGTTCTATTATTTATCGGGGACAATCGACCGATGTGCATGCTTTTCAATGGATGGACAAACGCAACGGTTGTCCATACTCTGATAGTACGAGGGCATGGTTCTGAATATAAATACGCTATTATAAGGCGTTACTATGAAAGGTGTATTGTGAATCAGTGCTAATTTCTAAAGCCGAAGATAATATGACACTTGATTTGACTTGATATTGCATAGATGGGCGATTAGCTCAATTGGTTAGCGCGTTGGCCTATTCATACTTAAGGGCAGAGACACGGGTTAAAATCCTCATGGCGGGAGCCATTGGTGTTTTTAATAATGTATTTAATATAACATTTTCGTTATTCGCGTGGCTCATTTACTGGTTTATTTTATTCATCTGTTTGTCACATATTGTTTTTGTTTTTTCTCTCTTTTGGTTTTTGTTCTTCTTTATTTTTGAACTTTTTTCGGTGGTTGTTGTTTGTCTTTCTTTCTATCTGTCTACCACATGTAAAATGACCAGTCCGTCACAATGCATTTCGTACTTTTAATGCATTTATTAAACACGGAAGATAAATTATAACCGTCAAGTTAAGTAAATGCAAAGAAAATACAATCATTCCATGACTTCAATGGCAAATACAACGCTACAATAATTGACACAATAGTTATTACTTTATAGCGTCTATAATGCGGTTGTGACCGGTCCCTTATCAAAAAAGAAACGCATTGCGATAACAAAAAGGATTTTAATTGATTGTTGTATAATAAACTACTCTCATATAATTAGTTTAAATAATGAATTTCACCCGTTGCACCCTATGTAAGACTACATGTAACACTCGCGCATTCCATATAAATGGGCCATAATCACGCATGAAATGACCAGTCCCTAACAATGTACACGCCGTATTTACTTTATCTTTACCATATATGATAAGTATATACATATCTTGCCACTCTCCAAATTAGAAGATTATGCAATGTATAAAAGACAAGTTATTCCCTATTATAGACGGTTGTCATATTGAGTGATTTACCATACAAACGGGCCATAATCACGCATAAAATGACCAGTCCCTAACAATGTAAATGTCGTATTTACTTTATCTTTACCGTATATAACAATTATATACATATCTTGCCACTCTCCAAATTAGAAGATTATGCAATGTATAAAAGACGAGTTATTCCCTATAGACGGTTGTCATATTGAGTGATTTACCATACAAACGGGCCAAATCACGCATAAAATGACCAGTCCCTAACAATGTAAATGTCGTATTTACTTTATCTTTACCGTATATAACAACTATATACATATCTTGCCACTCTCCAAATTAGAAAATTATGCAATGTGTAGAACACGAGTTATTTCCTATAGACAGTTGTCATATTGAGCATTTACCAATAGCCTCAGACAATTCCGGAAATAACTGTTGAACCACTTTGAGGACTTCGTTGAAATCAACCCCCCAGTCCCCCCCCCCCCCCCCCCATTCGATGTTGTTCGGAACCGTTTCATCTCCACGGTCGTTGGGACCCTCAACATTGATTGGTGGGGGCGGGGCAGGGATATCACTTAGTAGATAGCTCAAGCTCTCCACACAAGTTTGTTGCAAAATCAGCGCTTGAAAATAGTCCCTTAAAGTGGGATATTAGCAAAGAAATGGACTATGTGGTCCAACACCAATTTTCCTGAATTGTAGGTGAGGTTTGGTCGGATACGGATTATATCTAGCCGAGGATTCTGTATCGGGACGAGGGCGTAACCCGAATCCCGATAAAGACTCCGAGATACAGACTATTGACGTCCGTCAACAGTCCGAGCTGCAAAGATAAACAATCCGACGATCGTCACGTCGGCGTAACAACCCTACTACAACGCATGCGCAGTTACTAATTGACCAGATACGGGGCCGGGTCGGATACGGAATATATCTGTCACTAAATTCAGGCGCTTATCGAATAGGAACACGGGAATCACTAGTTCACTAAACTAAACTAAACGAAATCGTCTCGATGGATAAATACGCGTGCGCGTAACAGGTTTACGTCACAGTCCGCAGAGGAAGCCAACAATTCAGGATCCACTACAGCTTGCATAGAGAATAACGTTCGTGTTCAACTGAACGCCGTCAAATCAACCGGTCAATTTTCATCGACTATGCAGAGCCTGTTTGCGACATCGAACTCGCTCGGAACATCTTTTGGAAATCTGATTGGTGGATTGATGATTAGTGCACTGGGGGCGCAAACGGCATTTCTAACAGTTGCAGTTATGTCATTCGCAACGTCGGTGGTGTTTTTCAGTTTGGTCAAATACTCAAAACTTCTCAACAAAGTAAGCAATATTCATAATATAGCCACCTTTTGTAGAGTATTACGCTACAATGCCCGCTTAGCAGCGCTATAAATTGCTGCCCTAAGAACCGGCACCAAATTTAAATATTCGCCTTCCATCAAAGCTGGTTGCTATATGACATAATTCTCGTGTGCAACCAACCGGCTGTATTGCAACGCCCATTGAGTAGTTTAAACGCATCAGCGGGGATGTAATTTGCAACATAATGGAAACTCACCCATGCAGTTAGCAAGAAGTACAGCTCGTACACGCCCCGAATTTAAATATACAACCAGGCAATCCTCTCGTAGTAATTGATAACAATTATAGGTGTACCAGACCGAATTAATAGCGCTCCTAAGCGGGCAATTTATGTCATGGTCAAAGAGTATCAGTTTGTTGTTGTTGTCAGCATGTGCTTATATATGAGTTGGTGCATGCCTTGACAGGGTTCTATGGATCATTTTTCAATCTTTTAAAATCTTTCCCTCAGCACATTCTTTAAGATTGACTTTTCAATCTTTTGATTTAAACTGAAAGGGTCACTGAGGGATACGTATGGGAGTACGCCACCAATTTGTCTGGAATTCAGGGTTTTTGCACCTACGCAATACTAGGCATATAATACCCGGGGCATATACTAGCTACCATCTGAAACCGCTTACCTTAATTCGCCGTCTACCATGTAAAACTTCACGATTTGGTAATTTCGATGTCTCACCACATAACTTGTTTCAACCGAATGTCAATCTAGCGCCATTATTCAACCGTTTTCCCATAAATTATTACATGTCAGGTTCTTACGTACCTTATCTATTGAAACAAATTCTTTTGTCAACATTTCATTTTTCTCGGCAATCTCTCATTACTTTTTCGCAGCATGATAACTCCAGTCAATCTAAGATTGTTGAAGAAAAGTCGCAAGCCATCCACGCCGAAATGAAGAAATCTGTAATTGCATATGATCCAGGACCTTCAATGGAAACCAAATCTATCCTCCAACAGACAGGTTGAATAATGACGAGATCAATATTGCTGACCGTTACTACAAATGTAGTACCCAGCCATTATGACCATGGCAGGTATTCGGATATATTTTGGTACGGGTGTGCCGCCAGCAAAATGAAAATGGACCCAAACATTTAATTTGATTTAATATGTACCAATTTAGTGGACATTGTTAAGCAAAGTATAAATAGTAACATGTTAAGCATCCGGAGAAGGCTTTTAAAAAGAAATAGTGCAAAATCGCCCTGGTCAGCGATAAATTTGCGAATCTTAAATAAAGAAGAGACCTCTTCAAATCTCTTTTTAGATTTCATTGTTCTGAACAGTCAGTACGCTACAGGCCGCTTTCAATGCGTGACCTTGCCGATTTCTAACCCGCGCAAAGATCATTTCAGGATGTCAACCTTGCGCTAAAATCTTACGAGAAGTTTGTTTTCCCTGAATTAATTGAGGTAGGGTTAGCTGGCAGCCATGATGGCGAAGTAGGTGGATTGTTCGTAATTTTCTCTATAATATGATGCCAAATCTGACATATTTGGTCCACAAACAGTGATTTTATCGCTAATTTTAGAATTTAACAACTTTCGTGACTTTGCTTCTTGTAACTATTCACTTGACTGGACTAAAATTCGTACGATATTTTAAGAGCAATTTCCGTACTAACGGAATCTTAAGCTTTAATTTCATATCAAAAACATTGATGCCCGACTTCTTTTTTTATAAGAAAAACCGAGTTTGATTTTTACCGATTTTCGGTCAGAAAACGAAACTTACGATCCCCCGTTAGGCCTCGCCAACTTGATTTTTAGTTTCCTATAACCCGCCCGCGCTTCATTTTCATGCCCGCGTTTGAATTCATTAGAAATTTTGGGAAAAAATACCGTTTTTGCAATGAAAACGTCCGAATTTATGCATTTTGTGTGATGAAATTGTGAAAAATGATTTTGACGAGAAAAAAAATATCATATGAAATTGTGCAGAGCAGAAGGATCGATTTCGAACCCCGGACCTCTCGCTCTTCAGTCTAACGCTCTACCATCTGAGCTATCAAGCGAAACTAATTCGATTCGTGAGATTTAAACACTTCATCAACAACCCAACGACGGTACGAAATGAATATAGCTCGAGCCAGATTCGGACACCCATTTTATTAACTATTCACTTGACTGGACTAAATAATTTCATAATATTTTAAGCATGTTTCTAGTTACAAAAGACTATGAATATTATGATACCATCAATACAATTGGTGCCTAATTCTTCAAAAAGGGAATATTTACTGTTAATTTGGCTTTAGTTTCGTCAAGTTTTTCTCGAATTCGGCTGTGTGTGATGACAATAATTTGCACCGAAAATGCAACATGTCATGAAGTCACAGCTAATATTAGATAATATTATTCGCATAATATGCCTTTTTATTATACAATTTCATGGCAAATGTGTTTGAAATGTGTGATTTTAATCATGAAAAGAGCTCATTTACATCGTGCTATTACGAGGTCAACTATGACTGCGAAGCAGTATCGTCTACGGGTGAGTACTTCCGGGTCGCTTTGCTGGGTTAGAAAAGGAACGACTTTTCGTGTGGTTGCATACTGGCTGTGAAGGGTTCATGTCACCACAAAACTTGTTTAAAATGCTATAAAACAGACGAGAACATTGAAGCGGACCCCAAAAAGGAAGCGGGAGTGAATGCTAAACATGTTAATTGAAATATGTTCCTGTTTGTAGGACATCAGATCCATCTTACCAGGGCCCCATTCAATGCATCACGATGTACTTCTGCGCTCCAGGCCGACCCGATAACGTGTGTTTTTATTCATTTGTATTTTGCGCGAAATGGGTTTGGTCACATGACCACGCTTGAATACCAAATGCATATTCAGCGTTAGGCGTATCTCGTACCGTTTATAACAATATTTATCTTCAAAGCCCCGTCCGTCGTGACAGCAACCCACATCAGAAATCACAATGATTCGGCAAATCATACCAATAGAGTTTGGAAATGGTAAGTACTCTCTTCATATGCTTACAATCATTATTCTTACACATTTATTAAATTTTCACTTCCATATTAACTACAAATACCCAACCTTTTGCATCCTTCTACATAATGTAACAAAATTCCACAATTCTAATATATATCTACAAAATACACACTGAACTATTTCAACTGTGCTACTTTAACGATGCATTATACACCTTAACTTAACCGCACGTCGTATACGGTTCCGATAGGATCCTATTGCATCAAAAATGCTCAAACACAAGCAATGTGTGCCCAATGAAATCAGAATTTTCAAAGAAAGCAACTCTTTATATTAAACAAAAAGCTTGTTCAAAATTATAAATTGCCAAACATATTACATCCTTTTAAACAAATAGTTGTCTTCTTCTATAAAACTGCATGGGCACGCCCCGTCTCCGTTGCTCTCAGACGGTGTGGTGCCAGGATTTTTATAATAAGTTGCATCTGATTTTTCTGAACTTCATCCCTACCAGCCTATTTCCTTTAACTTTAATGGTCATAAAATAATAATCATATAAAAGGATTTGGCAAGTGACACTGCTTATTTGCTAACCCGTTTGTGTGGTGTGTTTTTTAGTATTTGTTTGTTTATTGTGAGAGTACGCCTAAGTTCGAAAAAAGCCCATAAATACAACAAATCTATGATATAGGGTATGCCTCCTCTAGAGGCCATTTAAAAGCACCTGGAAACGTCACATTGTGGGGGTACCCAGACGATGGCGGCCACGCGTCTTGGACGACCCAATATGGCAACGGGAGTGCACCATTTTGAAATATTTTTAACAGTCATCGCCCGGTTAACGATGAAAATAATTCAAAAAATAGCACTAACAATGGAGTTGGTTAATCCACTCCAACGGTTTTGGATTGAAAAAAACCCTTCTAACCTATGATGAATTTGTCAAAATGATAAGATTAAAGGGCACAGGAAATGGGATGATAATCCTGCTTCAAGTCTTTGTGGGACATTCCATTACAATAAACAGGGCCAGAAAAATGAACACGCCACAAATGACATCATTTGTGGTATATTGATTATCAGTGAGTATCATGAATAGATTCAAACCAGTCACCTGGAATTTTCTTTTCATAGTACTCACTGAGCTATCAATAGTTCCACAAATGATGTCATCAAATAGCACAAATATTGAATGCTTTCTGGTCCCTCCTCGTAGACTTGACTCAAATCACACCACTTATATTTGCATTTCCTGTGCCCTTTAACATTCGCGATTACGTGTTATTCCGATACGAATTCATAATTTAGGTTTTGCTGTGGCCATCGTCGTCTGGGGGTACCCCCACAAAGTGCAAAAACGCCCACAACGTATCGCATGTACTTATATTTACGCCCACAACGTAGCTCTTGTAAGAGCCCATAATCAGGGGTATGCCACTGAGCTTGCCGATCGGAGGCCACTTTTAAATTAAAATTTGGTCGGCATAGAACTGGTGGCGCTATACCGATCAGGCGTGATTGTAGCAGACGACACGACGCTGGCCACGCGTCTCTCATACGACCCAATAATGTCAACGGGATCCGGAGTGCACTATTTTGAATTATTTTTAACAGTCATCGCCCGGTTAACGATGACAATTCTTCTAATTATGATGAATTTGTCAAAATGATAAGATTAACATTCGCGATTACGTGTTATTCATTACGTATTCAACATTTTAGGTTTCGCGTGGCCACCGTCGTCTGTGTAAATCCACAGCGCCCTCAAACCTATGCCGACCAAATATTTCGTTAAACCTGGTTAAACATTGTTAAACCATGGCAGGTACCTGCCATGGTTAAAGGGACATTAAGTGGTGTTGAAAAGTTTAAATGTTTAAACATTTACTTCAGAATTCAAGATGAACATTAAAAATCGCCATTATTGTTGTTTCTACTAACAAAAAACACAGCAAAACTAGATTAAAACAATATCATCGCTATTTATTGAAAAACGCCCTCTATGCAAATATGGTTCGCGTTATGTATCACGCGTACTGCAGGGGGATACTGTCGGACGTAAAATGCTGGTCCCGCGGGACCAGCATGCATTTTTTGAATCGACGTTTTCTTGTACAAAGAGAGCTGATTTTTCTTAATCCTTATAGGTGTAAGTTCATACATGTAATACAATTATAAAAATAAACTAATCTCAGTTTTATCATAATTGAGGGCGCTGCCTCCAACACATCTCTTAGTGTCCCTTTAAACGCGTTAAACGCCGGTCACCGACACATTCCGATGATTACCATAATTTATGTATAGGACTTTCCTATCCCAAAATTAATAGTATCCCTGACATAATGTTTGTTGGGGATTGTTTGTTTGTCATATGTGAACGTTATCTTATACCGGGTGGTTCAAAAAAAAGTTGACCCAAGTTCTAGGTAACCTTTCAACTACATTTTATAGTTTCAGAGAATTTTTGTTTACTTAGTCTTGATCAGCAGTAAGTTTTTAAATTATCCTGAACAAATGGTAAATTTAG
This sequence comes from Ophiura sarsii, assembly GCA_035610835.1. NCBI lineage: Eukaryota > Metazoa > Echinodermata > Ophiuroidea > Amphilepidida > Ophiuridae > Ophiura > Ophiura sarsii. Next base: position 3,763 of record JAYJML010000195.1, on the reverse strand, counting down.
CTTGTTTGGTTCTTCAGATATGGTTCATTACAGAGAGCATGCACAAAACTGCCCTGTCCACGGGAGCGTCCTTTATAGAGATAGAATGCACAAAGTGGACTTACATTGGTCACAAAAATTGTGAAAAAAGGAGAAAAAGAAAAAAAAACGAGACATATGGAACATCTGCCTGGTGCATGACATATCTACCTACGTACCTACGTTTCTTTGTTGAATGTGAATGACAAATAAGCTCAGAGATTGGGATACTTTGTAAGGGCGGGCTTTTCAATTCTGAATCTAGAGCATGCTGTTTTATTGAAGATAAAAACTAATTGACGCTCCCGTGGACAAGTCAGTTTTGTTCATGCTTTCTGTAATGAACCATATCTGAAGAACCAAACAAGCTCAACGCGCCATGTGTTCAGGATAATTTCAAAATCTACTGCTGATCAAGACCAAGTAAACACAAATTCTCTGAAAATATAAATGTGGTTGAAAAAATACTTTGAACTTGGGTCAACTTTTTTTTGAACCACCCGGTAGAGGAAAGTTGCTTGTTACCAATACTATTATTAACCATATTTCCTGGACAACAATAACGACCGAAACAATGGATTGTATACTTACAAATCTGTGTGTGTTCACTCTCGTACAGAGTAAATACAATGTAAAATCTGAATAGTAACGAGAGTTCAATCAGATTGAATGTTATCGCTTATATCTTGAATGGACATGTTTCAAAACCGTTGGGAAGTCGCATCACATCGGTGTAAGACAAAGGTGAAAAGTTTACAGAAATTTGTAAAACAAAAGTAGACATATTTATTTAATTATGTGATTCTAAAACCGTTACAAATGCACCGAAACTGAAATTAGTCGATATAACTGTAACCATGACAGTTAGAAAAAGAAACTTTCCCGCCCAGCAGACGACTACGAAATGCACCAGTAATAGTAACGGATGCAGGCGAGTCGATTTACTATCATTTTAATGTCGAAGAGGTGTAGTCATTGCTGAAGAATGGCGACAACAAATGATAGCAATGCTACTGATTCTGTTAGTTTATTATCAGATAAGAATCACGATGGTATCCAGGAAAATATCAACATCTTATTCATGCTTGTGATGGGCTGTCTCATATTCTGTAAGTAAGTTTGTTAACACTCTTCACGCGGCTATTGGTTTTACCTTAATGCAAAACAGATTTTTCAGAAACCTTTCCCAACTTTCAAGGTTTATCTCCAGGATAACTCCCCAGATAACTCAACCAATACTAGGCATGTTTGTACTTATTTCAATGCATTTCACACGGTGATTCCAAATATGGTAATGAAATTCAATAATGTTGAAATTTTTGAAATATTTTGTAACGTTTTTGAAAGTCGTCTGCACAGACGCCTGCCGCGTGGAGAGTGTTAAATACTGATTTTTACCCGTTTCCCTGGCTGCTTTCGTAAGAAGTAGAGTTATCCTCCGATTCACGAAGTATGCACGGATCTGAAGAATTGTGGTCTGTTTAAAAGGCTAGTACAAAAAACCTAAATACTTAATGACTTTTATAAGTAATAATGGCTTAAAACATTATTTCATGTTATTTAATAAATGCTTTCACCATTTTCTTTGGATGAGCAGAAATATAATGAAATAATAAATAAAACTATTTCAATGGCCATTTTAATTTTTGAAATATCTGCGAAAGTGTTCGAGGTTTCTCAAATTGCACCCATTAAATTCAGAATAAGCAGGTAAAACTGGTGTAGATGTTGTTCACTCAAAGGTCAAATTGGCTCTATAGCTTGGACTTTCAGTGCAGGCGCGTGCCCAGGGGGGGGGCCTTTGGGGGCTCAAGCCCCGGGTCCCCAGAGGGTAAAAAAAAAGAGGGGAGAGATGGGAGGGGAAGAGAGGAGGAGGCGAGGGGAGAGGAGGAAGGAAGGGGAGGTGGAGCCCGGGGGCACTGACATTATAAAAGGGTATAGGTATAATAAGGTATGTGCCGCGCTGAAGACCCCTTTTTCACCCTCTGCTGCTAGCTCTCATGAGCCTGCATCAGTTCTTAAGACCCCAATTTGATTGAAAATTCAAAAATCGTGAAATCTTGCGTTCCAAAACCCCGATTCTTCGAAAATTTCGCGTTTTTAAGCCAAAAGAAAGAAGCAAATTTGCGTTCTTGCTAATCAAAATTGAACTATAGGTCAGTTCTCAAGACCTACTTTTTTGAAGAAAAAAATCAGTTCCATTAAACCTTTTTTTTTGTCATAAAATCCACTCAGTTCAGTTTTGTAGCCCTCCTAATTGAGACCCTGGGTGGTAAAAGTTGAGTGCCCCCCCCCCCCCGGAGGAGGAGGGAGGGAAAAGGAGAAGCCGGGAGCTTTTATTAGTGTCTCTCACTTTATCTCTACGTCTCTGAACCATGTGAGTGTTTTATAACGAAAGTAAATATTGATAGCAAGGAGAGTTTTAGATCATCCCGGCAAGTTAAAACCCAACAGTCCCCTACTCCCCCCATTTGCAAAAGAGTAAAAAATAAAAAGGAAAATAAGGAGGAAGGGTAACGAGCATAGGCAGTGCAAGCGGCGAGTGCCCCCTCCCCCATCATTGTCACGGTGGGGATGATTGTCCCCACCCCCCTCATCATAATATCAAAAAAGGGGCCAGTTTTGTGCGCGAATTAGTTTCAACTATTCAAGCTTAACAACATGGTCAATTGGTTTCATTTTTTATTATTCAAGCTTAAACGAAATGGCTTTATGAACGTGTTTCAGGACCATTTTAGTGTTAAAATAACCAGTTTTTGCACAAATTATTTTAAATATTGTAACGAAAAGTGCCCTTCGTCTTCGAACCTGATGTCTTTGTTCTAAGGTTTGAAGATGTCTTGAAATAAAGAAAGTATAACGTGGTAGTCACACTAAGTGTGCGTCTTCCCTACTCTCGGCACTTTTATAATACGTGAAGATGCAGTAATTCAACTATTAAAGCCTGGAGACGGAGATAAACTATTTGTGTGACTCATTATTGTTGTCTTCGACGAGAATAACTATAGACATAGCATTTATTCATTCATTACAAACTAAAGGTATAAACCTTGCTGTCATCACTATTAGAATTATTTCAACATCAGATAAAATGTGAGTTGTCAAGGTCTTAAAAGAAGGATAAGACATTTGACTGATTCTACTGTGATCGTCTAAGAAGGTCTAAGATGATCAACGTCGTCTTGATGGAGCAAAGATGGGTTACAAACCTGCATTCAGGCTTGGCTTTCATCCGCTCTTGATGACGCAAGGATGGGTTACAAGCCTCTAGGCAGTAATGGCTTACATCCGCTGGATGACGCAACGTCGTCTTGATGGAGCAAAGATGGGTTACAAACCTGCATTCAGGGTTGGCTTTCATCTGCTCTTGATGACACCAGGATGGGTTACAAGCCTGTAGTCAGGCTTGGCTTACATCCGCTGGATGACGCAAGGATGGGTTACAAACCTGTATTCAGGCTTGGCTTTCATCCTTTTGTCTTTGCAGCGCTAGGGCCCCAGGCAATCTCTAGCTGGATCGGGGACATGCCCCGACCTATTTGCCCTTTCTGGGCAAATGCAGCCCCTTTTATCATGTTTATGCATTCTGTAGGTCTGTTCCATGGTAGCTGATTGGCTGACTAGTCAAAAGTTATTCCCTAGCCTGTCATTGGTCAGTTTCATTTAAAGAGAATGTTTCTGATTGGCTGAAAGTTTGCTGGGTTATGACATCATCAGATTTGGATGCACGTTTATAAATATGAAA
>JAYJML010000069.1:0-145154 GCA_035610835.1 Ophiura sarsii | reverse complement strand
GAAAATACAATGAGGGTCAATATTCCGAAGGGTCGTAATTCCGAAAATAAAATAAGGGTCGTTATTCCGAATATAAAATAAGGGTCGTAATTCCGAATACAAAATAAGGGTCGTTATTCCGAATATAAAACTAGAGCGGTTCTCGGCTTTCGCGGTCCAACTTATTTGTTACTTCCTGTTGACATTATTATTTGGAAGATATATGATTATATAAGTCACTACAATACGCGGATTTAGGGTTTCCCTAGTGTTGGGCGGTATCGCGCTGATGTTGGTACGCCCTACTTCTGGTTTTACGCTAACGTGTGGGATTGCATTGATACGCTGATAACCAGCTAATAACGCTAATGAAAACAAACAAAACTACGCCGTATTCGATAGTTTTAACGAAAAATAATAATTGTTTTACATTAGTTAACAGTTTCCCTCTATATTTTAGGACTTCAAACTCTCCAATAGGCTTGCACCTTGCCAGAAAAAGACCGACATTTTGCCGTGCCAATAGCTCTAAATGTGCGTATTAGGCCATACTAGTCTGGCGTAGTTTGCAACCAAGAGTTATTATAGTATTAATTCATTGGTTTACCGTGTTTGCGGTAACTTTGTTTAGGCCTAGGATAGGCTAGAGAGCCAATCAAATCTGCTTATTGATTTAAAAGGCCGAAATTCGGAGGAAAAGACAGTTTGAAAAATGGGGTTTGGGTGTTTTAGCATGCAAATTACTCTGAAAATTTATACTAAGCCTATTGTGGCTGAGACAAATATACAGGTATATTCGTCTCAGTATCGTGGTACAATAATTGTGTATGTGTAAACTATAAAAACAACAACTATGTTATTATGTACAGTGGCGTGCGCAGGATGTTGTGAGTGGGAGGGGGGGGGGGTACCTGAGTGACCATAAATGAAATTCCCCCGACCTCAGATTCTTCTCAATTCCCCCGACGTATACGTACCAAACAAAAAATAGTAAAAGGTAGCCCCATTTATTTTTGCAGTCACCTCGTGAATTTCACGTAAGTGGGGTGGGGGGGGGGGGGGGGGGGGGGGGGGGTCAACATTTTTTCACACGGTCAAAACAAATCGCACTGTCCAAAAACAGCACAGTCAACAACGGTTTTCATAAGTTCTTTATAACATTTGTCTTCATTTAGCCGACTGCTGCATACAATTTGTCGACTACATGTACAGATTTGCCGACTATTGACTATTTGGGTCACACCACCCCCCCCCCCCCCCCCCCCCCCCACACACACCCCCGGCGCGGATCCAGAAAAGTTTAAGGGGCCGGGGGGGGGGGGTAATAAATGAAATTGATAACCATCCAAGCGGTGCTGCCTCCGAGTCATACTGGACAGGGGGTGTCTTAAGGGGATGTGCCCCCTCACCCCTCAGAAGTAGAAAAAAAAATCAATTTTGGAACTCATTTGGTGCGATCTGGTGTATACTTTTGACCAATATTTTATCGAAAAGCCACCTCTTCATTTCCAATAAATATTTTGTTTTCATCCCAATGCGAGAAAGAAGTTGAGCATATTTTCCTGATTTAGTATTAATTAAAAGCTCGAAAAGGGGGTGAGGCTGAGGTGTGATGTGCCCCCCTTTTAGAATTTGATTTTTTTCTTCAATTTTCGAACCCATTTGGTGTGTACTTTTGACTAATATTTTATTGAAAAGCAATCACTTTATTTCCGATCAATATTGGCTTTTTATATAGGCCTATGCCAGAAAGAAGTTATAGTTACCTCCAAATCAGATTTCTCGTCAACGTACGTACGCGTATGTATCCCGACCGACGTTCAATAAACTCCAAACGTTATGTCCCTCGCATGCCTCCCCGCCCGCCTTTTTGTACCGCCCCTACCCTTTTCTTTTTCGTTTGTCCCCTCTTCTTCCTCCCTCTCTTTCTTTCCCCCTTAGTTTTTCCTTCCTTCCCCCCCCCTTTTTTGTGGTGGTCGGTGTGGGGGGGGGGGCGTCGACTGGCCCCCGACTGGCAAGTAATTTCCCCCGAATCCCACCCCCCCCCCCACCCCCCACTAAAGAGATAAAGAAATTAAAAAATAAAGAAATAAGGGAGTGTTCATAAATACTTTGGTGGGGGTGGAAAATATGAGGGGGGGGGGGGGCAAACAAAAAAAAGGTTCTTAAAAGGGGGGGGGGGGGGTCAGGAAAAAAGTGCTTGTATAGGGGGGGGGTCCAACAAAAAAAGGTTGGTATTTTTGACAAAGCAGCATTTTGAAAAAGTTGATAAATTGAGAGGAAACCGAGGACTACTATTACATTTTAATACCAACCAATATTTATGGAACAATACAAATTGAAAAAAATACACTTGGATCAATGAATGCAAAACTAAAATCAGCTTTACAAATTGTTGAATATTCAGATGAAACTTGATAGCCATAGTTCTTTACACAATGGCGAAGGGAGCAAGGTAGCAATGAGGGGGTTCCATCAAATGATCTTGTGAAGGTATCATACAGAAGCCAAGTATATACAATACAAAGAATACTATATTTATCATCGAAAAAGTGTTTGTTTATTATATCTACAATCAACGAATCTTGCAACATGTTTGTATTACACAAAATATTTATATTGAAAAGTCAATTGCAAGTTTGTTGCTTATATAGGCTTGCACATTAAAACTTCAACAAAGCTATATAGTGATAAATATGATGCGGGCAAACATTTGAAGGTTAACAGCTTTCTGATGACTCTAATAATATTGTACACCTTATGGTGTCCTCATAAACTCCCAGGAAATATCCAATGTCTCCTTTATCTCAACACATAATGCCATGGCCAAAGCATTCTCGGAGAGAAGAAAGTCCAGGCCTCGCAAAAGGTTACTCTCCTTTATTAAGGAAAGGCCTTGAACATTTTTCATTATCATTCAGGTGAACTTTCCCCCAATGACAATAACCTTATAGAGCAATTCTCAAAGCGATTCATAACTGAGAAGGTTTATGTAATGTCATACCTCAAGCATATGAATGATTTGAAAAGGTTGAAGGTAATGAGACAGACTGAGAGAGAAAGAGGACGGGATGTGCGTGAAGGAAAGGAGTATGATGATTACGATTGGGAAGATGAGTTTAATAGTGGTCACCTACGCAAACTAACAATATTAGAACTAAATAAATACCTCGAACATCATCAACTTTCACTCCAAGGAAGAAAGCTAGACAAATTTAGACGGATAACTGGACATGTGTGCCAAGGTTTAAATATCGTTTTGGAGGACCAGATGGATGTAGTTGATGATTCGGAAGAAGAGGAAGAAGAGGAAGAGGAGATAGTACTAGGGGAAATTGGAGATGGTGAAACAGAGAGTGAGGATGAAGAGGAAGATGGAGAGGATGATGAAGAGGATGATGAAGAGGTGGATGAAGGGGAAGATGAAGAGGATGCAGATAAAGAAGAAGAGGAGGACATACATGTACCACAGCGATCACGAGTGTCGGGCAGGATTATAAAGAAGAAGACCTACACTGATTTTGTTTGACTTTTCAATTGTGTTATATTATATATCTTTAATAAATAGTTTGATATAACCCACCTACCATAATAAAAGTGATTGTGACTATGTCTATAGGTTTATATAGAATGTTGTTATTGTTTCTGTTATATAACGTGAACAGACGGGGGGGGGGGGGGGGGGGGGGGGGTAAAAAAAAAAGGTTCTTGAAAGGGGGGGTCAAGAAAAAAACCCCACCCTATTTGGGGGGGGGTCCAAAAAAAAAGATGTCCATGGCTCAATTGTTTCCAACCCCCCCACCAAAGTATTTATGAACACTCCCTAATAGGCCCCCGATATTTCACACAAAATTATTTATGTTCAGTCCCTTAAATAAATAATTAGACACAAAAAACAACGTAAATAAACCTAAAATACGTCATTTTAGGACTTTGATGAGCTTTTACTTTGCCTCTAGATTTAGTCTGTTATATCCAGTCCCCAATGGCATGACTGGCTCGGTAAATTACATGACGCCTAGACTGCCGAATTTTGCAACTTTTCGGCATTTTACGCGGAACTTTCAATGGATATTTCAATGTGCACTTTTTAATTCTGCCGAACCCCAAGGATATTTAGGTATACTATCTTTATTTTTAATTGTGAAAGACTTCTGTACTTTTGAGGGGTGCGTCGACCATGAAATCTTCCGAGTTTATTTTGACCGATCGTCCCATTTCAATGCATTTTCCTATAGTAGCGTAAAACCTGAAGTCTGGCGTACCAACATCAGCGCGATACCGCCCAACACTAGGGAAACCCTAAATCCGCGTATTAGGTTTCACAAATCTGAAACATATTTTATTATTTAGGAAATCATGACTCTAACCATTTGTATTTGAAGGATGGAAGTACTTGAACAGGCGCGTACGCAGGGGGGGGGGGGGTGTTTTGGGTCTGTCCTAAAAAATAAAAAGGGGAAAGGAGAGGAAAAAGAGAAGGGAAAGGAGAGGAAAAGAGAGGGGAAAGGAGAAGGGAAAAGAGAAGGGGGCAGCGCAGACATGGGAGAGGCAGCTATGGCGTAACCAGAGGGGGGAGGGGGTCGAGGGGGCGATCATGCCCCTCCAATATTGACTGTATGTCGGGTGAGATTGGCTTAGTGTCGGTTCATTTGACAAGAGGAATCATGGAATTATGATGGTCAAAAGTACACAAACGGAACAAAGATTCGCGCGCTACGCGTGCATAAATGTCCCAGAAATGGTTTAAAGCAGAAATATACCTCGATCAGAGAAATATAAAGTCGAAAATTCTCGGTTGGTCCACTATTCTCCCCCCCCCCCCCCCCCCCCCTCCCCCCTGAAAAATCTAGTTACGCCACTGGGCAGGGGAGAGAAGGGAAATAAAGCCTCGTTGAACTGTCAATGGGGAACGGGGAGGGAAAGAGTAAGAGCAAAGATTAGTATTGGCGGGGGTGGGGGGGGGGGGGGGGGGGTACCAATTACCCGACGCACCTTACCGGCTTCAACATAACATTCCAGCGGCAAAAAGGGTTTGTTTACATTGCTAAGACGACTGGCGAACTAGACAAAGTGGGGTAAAGTTCCAACGCCTGGGTTTTTTTCAAACAATGTACGGGCTTTATCAGCACGTGTGGGTCAACCGTGGGAAGACTAATGCGAGGGAACCCCCCCCCCCCCCCCCCGGAACCCTAGCTGTCCCCCTCCCTGTTTGTAACCCTCACCTCCCTATTTTTACCACTCAGTGAGTGTTACAAACAGGCGGGTACAGCTAGGGTTCAAGGGTTGACCACGTATTAAACACCCCCTCAAAGCCGAAGTGAAAAGAAAAATAAGAAAATAGGAAGGGAAAAGAAAGATAGATAAACTAAAAGAAACTTAATTGAAGAGATTTAATATAAGGCGTCGATGCTTTTTAATGTCTGTTAAACTTGAAAATGAGAATTACCCGTGTCATGTGACATACATTGAACCAATGAGATCGCCGGTAAAACCAATGCCTGCGGATTAAGTTAGTGTATATTATAATGGATGTTTTAGGGTTGAACTCAGTCAAAAGTATTAAGATTTGGTGTTAACACATGAGTCACTGGTGAGAAATTGCAACGTTGAACTAAGAATAAACCTGCGATAAGTATTCAAAAATATGCAAGGAAATGCGTTCTTTTCAACCGTGAATTTCAAAAAACCTCTGGCGTCGAGGGGGACACCTCAAACTCCCCCTGGGACACGCAACCTGCAATAAGTTGTCAAAAATATGCAAGGAAATGCGTTCTTTTCAACCTTGAATTTCAAAAAACTTCTGGGGTCGAGGAACTCCCCCCCCCCCCTCCCCAACGGAACACGCAACCTGCAATAAGTTTTCACAAATTAATATGCAAGCAAAAGGGTTCTTTTCAACCGTGAATTTCAAAAAACTTCTGGCGTCGAGTATCCCCCTCGAACTCCCCCCCCCCCCCCCCCCCCGGGACACGCAACTGGCCTTTCTTTTCAACCGTGAATTTCAAAACACTTCTGGGGTCGAGGAACTCCCCCCCCCCCCCCCCCTTCCCACCGGAACACGCAACGTGCAATAAGTTTTCACAAATTGATATGCAAGGAAATGCGTTCTTTTCAACCGTGAATTTCAAAAAATTCCGGGACCCCCGGGACATGCGTGTCCCGAGGCATGGATAGTTAAATAATTATATCAATATTTCTAAAACACCCCCCTTGACAAAATCCTGCGTACGCGCCTGTACTTGAATATTACATAGCAATAGCAATGTCTTAGCGCATTCGAATTTATGCTTAGATTTAAAAAAGATGATGGCAGGGGAGAGCGGGGAGTATTCGCCCCATTTTCATTTAAAATGATAAAAAATACCACATTTACAAATATTATTTTCTAATTTCAGTGCTACTCCATTCCAGATAGCTATTTTCATAATAACCATGCATGACCCACATACAATGACAGGTCGATAACTGCATCAAATCCATAACCTATCCCATGCCTACCTAATGATGATTTACATTTAAATCCGTGTGTTTTGAACTCGCCACCCTTACCGTTGCATGTCCAGATTTTTACATTTTACACCATCTGAGATTCGAATTAGCATATCGCAATAACTATTTGTTCTACCCCATATAAAGTATGTATTTTTTGAACGGTAATCTCACAAGGAATCTAAATATGCTATTGGAATTTAGATAAGACCTAATGGTAACATGTTGTGATTAAGAATGTTCAAAAAATATCGATTTTGTTCATATTTTGATTTAAGCTCAATAATAATTTGATACCTATCCCAATCATAATTTTATTGTGCATATTTAAGTTCCTCATGCAATTACCCATCAGAACATAATAGTTGTTAATGGTAAACGTGTTGAAATATACTATATCGAGAAGTAAATGAGCACAAACGTTTAAATTTCATAATTATTAGTGTTTACAAGTATATTTTTTTTGGTATGCACCCTATCCTGATTTAAACGGCATTTTTGAATTCCCCTATTTGAGAGCTTTCCAAAAATGGATAATTTTGCTATCATCAGTTAAATATTTCTTTTGTTATAGTCATGTATGTAAAACCGATAAATTAGGGCAAGTTCACTGTGTAGCGAATAGGGAAAAAGCCAATGACAACTCAATCGATTCATGATTACAATTGTTCCCCAATAGTTGTCACATTTGTTGAAACAGAATCTTATAGAATATAAAATAATCTATAAAATGAGAGCAAAATCATGTTTGTACCATACAGGAATGAGGAGTTATAGTAAATTGAACGTAGAATTGGGAACATTTTCTATATTCCCCATAGAGATTGCACACAGCGCCGCCGCCACCGCCGCCGCCGCCATCGCCATCACCCCTGACTTTCACAACATAATCAATCATATCTCAGCCAAACATTTATAGAAATACCTGATTTATTCACACAATGTAGCTAGATAAATAGGCTTTCACATGACACCTCAACCATAGCTCTACCACATTTAGTTGTTGAGTTAATAGAGAGAGATGGATGAAATGGATAACAAAAATGCAACGCCACCACCCTTTTTGGGTGGTGAGTTCAAAACACATGGCCCTGTACGAATATCTTTAGAAAAAAAATCAATTTAAAAAAAAATCCACTTTTGTGATGTCAAACTGGTTTTAGATGATAATTTGACAAACATTATAAGGAGATCAACCATGATACCATGGGAAGATCGCCACAAATAGGGGAATATATTGTGTGTTCGTCAAACTCGACCAGTGGCCGCAATGATGAGAATCATGTGGTGGGCGAATCTGCCCATAGGGTGTACACTCTCCGCTCTCCCCTACATTTAACAACATGATTGTCTATTGTGATTTAAACCTGTTATATGGACTACTCCTTCATCTCCTAACAGGGCCCTTGGAAGTATATTTTTTATGGGGGTGCTGTAAATTTGTAAGTCTTCATCACTACGGCGTGGGGTCGAGGGGTCCGCTTAAGGGCCCCTGGCGAGCCCCTGAAGCTGTTGGGTTTTAGCATGTTTGAATGACCTAGAAAAGCTCTCCTTGCTATGAATATTTACATTTATTTGTAATAAATTTGACTTGGTTCAGAGACAGCATGAGTTCAGGGGGAGAAGTCCCATAAACGCTGTTGGGTTTTAGCATGTTTGAATGGCTTAGGAAAGCTTTCCTTGCTATGAATATTTACATTTATTTTTAATAAACTTTGGCTTGGTTCATAAATACCCTAAGAAACGAGAGACACTAATGAACGATGAAAAATGTTACATTAAAACTACAACGCGCACGAAGCCTGCAAAAATACCAGTGTTTTAACTAAAATGGTCATGAAAACTTTCCTAAAACCATCTTGTTATGCTTGAATAAATAATATTGAAACAAATACGTGCGAAGCGCGCACAAATTACCAGTGTTTTAACTAAAATGGTCAAGAAAACTTTCCTAAAGCCATCTTGTTATGCTTAAAAAATAAAATATTGAACACAATTATGCACGAAGCGCGCAACAATTCCCAGTTTATCTAACTAAAATGGTCCAAAAAAAGTTCCTGAAGCCATCTTGTTATGCTTGAATAGCTAAATATTGAACATAAATATGGGGCACTAAAATGGTCCAGAAAACGTTTCCTGAAGCCATCTTGTTATGCTTGAATAATTCAATAATGAACATAATTACGCGCAAAAATTACCAGTGTTTTAACTAAAATGGTCATGAAAACGTTCCTGAAAACATCTTGTTATGCTTGAATAATTAACATTGAAACTAATACGTGCGAAGAGCGCAAATATTTCCACTTTTTAAAAAAAAATGGTCCAGAAAACGTTCCTAAAGCCATTTTGTTATGCTTGAATAATAAAATATTGAACATAATTATGCGGGAAGCGCGCAAAAATATCAATGTTATGTTATGAATTGTTTGTAGAAAAATTCCAAAATAGAAACTTACTAATTTTTCCATATGGGTTTCAACAATATGTCTGTTGTCTTCCTCAGTGGATTGTGTTTGACCTAGAGCTACAGTACAAGACAGAAAGAAGTGGCCACGCGTGAGGCGTGAACACGCGTGAACACGCGTGTAACACGCGTGAGCCTGCGTGTAACACGCGTGAGCCCGCGTGTAACACGCGTGAAAGGAGATTGATTAACTGCCGTGTAACACGCGTGAGCCGCGTGAGCCGCGTGAGTCTTGTTAAGTGATTAACGTGAACTGTTGTGTTTAGATGTATACATGTACATGTACATGTACATGTACATGTACATGTATCAATCGGTCAGAAGAAAAAAAACATCATCACGCAAATTCACTCGTGGCACTATTTGAACTGCTACTTGAATCATCGAGCTTTCGATCACTGTATAATAATCGATTTTCATTTGACCAACAATACTCAAATCGTTTTTCAATAGGTTTCTAGACTAGATAGACATGATGGAGAAGAAAAGTCGGGATTCTTGCCGTGACTCGACTTCCTTCGTAACCTTCACCAAATAATGTTGTGAAAATGTTACAATACGTGCGTTGAATGGAAAACGGGTTGATGAAAAACCCAAATAAACAAAGCAAAATAAAACAAAACAAAACAACTGAAAGATAACAACAATGTTTCCGTTCACAAAAGTGTTCAAAATACGTAAAGTATACAGGCAATGGGTCAATGTGATCAAATAAGTTGAAAGAGCAGCGGGAAAAGCAGAGTAATAGCATTGTTAGTTCGTGTCAAAATGCCACAAGAGATTCCCAATGTCTCCCATATTTAATTGTGAATCAGCTCAAACATATTGACATGAGACACTGTAAATCAGGTGTATATTACCATGATTACTAAATCAGAGCTAACTGCAATAGCCTACTGTAACCCCGTGGGTGGCACGCTATGATTTGTCGACATGGTAGCTTGTGGATATTCAAAACCCCTACCTTAGTCTGGTCCCTTCAGGACCCAAGTGCGTGTCCGTACGGACCGACCGAAGAGATACAAAATCCCTACTCTAGTCTGGTCCCTTCAGCGCGAGTCTGGTTAGGGTTAACCCAAACAAACAAACAAACAAATTTGTCAGAGTGATTTTGAAGAAAAAAAGGTACCCATTTTTAAGGATTGTGCTTTAATTAAAGACCTAATTTTTGCAAATTTCCGGGAAACTAGACCAAATTTTCCCGAGAATTTGTAAAAAATGACTCTAGCACAAAATCAAACCCCATGTGTAGGGATTTGTTTGCAAAAAAGCGAGGGCGGCACATCCCCGTAGTATACCGTATTCAGGTATTATAGGCGGGTATCCCCCCCCCCCGGATATTAGCCCGTATTCATAAAAATTAGTAATTACTAACTAGTAAAAGCTATAAGCTGATAAGAAAAAGCAATTAATAGATAAGTAAAAGGTCTAGCATAAGCATGATAAGTATTTGCTACAAAGCGTATTCATAATATTTTACTTATGAGAACACCTTTTTACTTGTCATGGCTACCAAGTTCTGAATAACTTACTTACAATAGCAGCTCAATAGGCCATGTATTATGCATGATTATACTCTATTCGTGTCATAATAACAATGAAAGTGCTACATTTTGATTACAGTATGAGATACGTAGATGTGATTCTTGGTTGTAATTCTTATTTTCTTCTTTTTGTCTCCATTTTTAATCAATGTTGATGATTTATTTATGTTCATTGGCACATGTTCCTTGTCAAAACTAAACTGCGCCAATAAAGTATCTAAACACTTACAAATGGTCAGATTTATCGGAACCTGCTACGATGTTGTTTAGCGATGTTGTTTTGTTTTTTGTTGTTTAGCGGATTTATGGGCACTTGAGTGGCTGAAGGTCGAATTTCAAAGTTGTAAAAGCTCCTATTTACCCCAATTCAGAAGGGAACTCACACAAGCATCACACGCAGACAAAATCAAGACAAAAGACACCAACTAATGTTGATGTTCATCGCAATCGAGTATCCAACACCCGACAAACAAATCATTTGTAAAAGGCGCGCGGGCAAAAATAATGCTGATCTTATTCGTCACAAGCTGCGTTCAGACAGGCGTAAATTCGTATAGAGTAAGATCGGATTAACGATTGTCCATGTTAAACTTGTGAGTAGTGACCGTGTGGACGGCACCCGTGTTAACTAATCCGACCTTACTCCAAACCGATTTAATCCTGAGATTTCTCAGGAGTAACGCGCTTAACACGAGCTGCAGTTCGGATTAGCACGCCCGTGTACGTGTGGATGCACTTAACACGGTCTCTGGTGTAAACGCGACCTTTCGATGTATAAGGTATAGTAAAATAAATAACATGTTTCCCGTCCGGACATTTTTAAAAAAGGAGGAGGGAGGGTCTTACTATTTACTATTTACTATTTTCCAATTTTTTGCTATTATTTCCAAGATGGCCGACAAGTCGAAAGTGACCAACTGACTGTGTCGGGGACACTCCTAAACAGATTTTCCACTATACTTGCCAGAGAAACAAAAAACAAACATCTAAATTCAGTACATTTTGGTTATTAATTGTGCAATAGACGTGTTGCCTGTAAAATGATATACGGTAACACTGTAAAGATTTGTAACTAAAATTAATGTTTGCATTTTTTTTTTTTTCTCTTCAATTTGGGTCAAATAAAATTATATTGTTGTTTGTAGCCTATGCATGCCTGTGATCTGGTAAAGAAAGATGTTTCATTTATGAATGATGGATAAAATGACAAATAGGTTTTGAATGGTATTTAACATAACATGCATAACAGCAGTTATAATTTGTGTAACTCAATTTCAAAAATAAACAAAAAATGAAATAAATATATACAAACATTTACAAATCAGTGTTTTATTATGTTACAGTCAACACTTCTCTTCCCCTATTTAATGATTATTTACTGAATTTAGGTATTTTTCAAATGTTAAAATTAATTCAAAACTGTATGTGTCTTGAATTAATGAAAGATTTCTAAATTATTTCAACAAACCAATATAATATTATACTTGGGCATGATATAGGTCACTCGAGGAGTCAGGTAGGGGTCAATCGATGCTGTTTAGGTGACCAATTAAATAAAGCTCTGAAAATTTAAGGGTTTTTTGTTTTTTTGCGGGGACGGGAAACATGGAACTTTTTTTACTAGGCCTTACATATTGTAAACGACCATCCGAAAAAAGGCGAAAAATTAGTAACAAAAAGAGAAATTTCGATCTTGAATTCATGTTCAAGCGAGATAATCGAATAAAGGAACCGACAATTTGGAAATAACGGAATAAATCGTATGTAAACTGGACACCAATGCTTAGCACCAGGCTGCCGAAAACGGGATTCGAAATAATCACAACTCGCGCGGTTGGCGGTTGTCATCGGTCAAAAGGGTCAAAGGGTGTACTTCCGATATTTACTCGTGAGCCCCCTGCGATGGTCGTGTTAACTTTGTCGGAAAACTTAGGAGTAACGTTGTAGTATTTAGTACCGTGTGGACAACTGTCCGGAGTAGAGGGATTAATTGTGGAATTTTAATTGCTGTATGGTTTAAATTTACGCCGATCATTTATGCCCGTCTGAACATGCCTACAGTAAAACGCTTTTGCTTGAATAGGGAACTTTGAAATTCGATCTTAAGCCACTCAGGTGCCTATAAATCCGCCAAACAACATCGTAGCGCAATAAAAGAGGTGTCAAAATGCGCAAAAGATAATTGTGAATTGAATTAATTAATTATTTTTTGCATACTATTTCAGGTTCCCATAAATCTGATCATTTGTAAGTGTTTAGATACTTTATTGACGCAGTTTATATAATGTTATATAGGTGGTAGGATTGATTTGAGTACGGTCACACCTGTCGTTATACACCTTAGGTTGTCCTCTCACAGATAGAAACATTGCAGCAGAAGATATATTACTGTGTTGGCAAAGAGAAAAGTTTCAAATGGAGGTGCTTGTAAAATCACAAGTAAAGTGCTCGTTCTTATGTGTTCTTATGAATAAACCTTTCATGAATTTAATCTGTCTAGCAATTACTTATTCTTATTTTGCTTATAAGTATGTGTTATTTTATGTATAAAGATTCAAGTAAATGGTTAGTAAAAGGTTAGTAAACGCAATTGCTTATTTTGATGAACACAGCATATTTGGTTAAACCCGACTTTTATTTATAACATTGTGCAATGCATATTGCCCCCCCCCCCCAGTCTTTGTCAAACCCGACAATACTATCCACTCGTTGAATTATACTCATTTTGCCTGGAAGTAAAAATGAATGTCCACTCGTTGAATTATACTCATTTTGTCTCTGTGGAAGTAAAAATGAGAGCATGACAATTGTCTTTTAGACAATGGTTTACCTTCGTGGTTACTTGACGCGATTGAATTCACCCTGAAATTTTAACTAATTCAGCCAACGTCACCATGCGTCAAAACAGTGCTGCCCGCGAAAAAGGAATTTCCATACTATGGTTCGGTTTAGGATCGGCTAGCAAATCATATCTATTGGGAATAAAACACTATTGAAACGACACCAACCAAGTTACAAATGAATACACTAGTTAGATTCGAAAATCAGTATACACCCTGGATACGCGATCAAAGGTCAAAACCTACGCATAGATATGCTAGCATTGTTGGGCAGAGTTAGGGTACAAATATTCTAAGACAATTTAGCTCGCTAAAACACATCATTCTGTACGAGAAATGTCTTTGAAAAGTCTGAAACGCAATGTGTCGGTCGGACCAATTAAGGGATTTTGTATTTCTGCTACTGATATTGTTGTAAACCGAAACGGATCGCCCTAAAACAAGAAATAGCATAATTTCACAAGTTTAATCCTACAGTATAGTAACCATAATTATAGGTGCGAGCCATGGTGAATTGATACTATAACATTATCCCTTATCTGATATTTTAAATTATGGGGACAAGTTTAACAAGGCGGTTCTCGAACCACTAGTCTCGCTTGCCTTACGCGACCGCCTTTTTGTGCGATCTATTTAAAATAAAATAAAAATAAAATAAAATAAAATAAAATAAAATAAAATAAAATTAAATTAAATTAAATTAAATTAAATTAAATTAAATTAAATTAAAATTAAAATTAAAATTAAAATTAAAATTAAAATTAAAATTAAAATTAAAATTAAAATTAAAATTAAAATTAAAATTAAAATTAAAATTAAAATTAAAATTAAAATTAAAATTAAATTAAATTAAATTAAATTAAATTAAATTAAATTTAATTTGATTTGATTTGATTTGATTTGATTTGAATTGAATTGAATTGAATTGATTTGATTTGATTTGATTTGATATTGAATTGAATTGAATTGAATTGAATTGAATTGAATTTTGAATTGAATTGAATTGAATTGAATTGAATTGAATTGAATTGAATTTAATTTAATTTAATTTAATTTAATTTATTTTATATTATATTATATTTTATATTATATTATATTATATTTTATTTTACTTTTAATTTTATTTAATTAATTTAATTTAATTTTAAATTTAATTTAATTTAATTTAATTTAATTTAATTTAATTTAATTTAATTTTATTTTATTTTATTTTATTTTATTTTATATTTATTTGTTTGTTTGTTTGTTTGTTTGTTTGTTTGTTTGGTTGGTTGTTTTTTTTTAATTTTTTTTAATTTTATTTTTTTTTTATTTTTTTTTTTTATATGTATTTTTTTTATTGTAAAACAAGAAAAATTGAAGTTCCTTGATAAATTACGTTGAGGAAAAAAAATATTGTAATTTATGACAAATTTTATAGGAAAACAAGAAAATTTGACGGTACTGGGCGGACTTGAACTCTCGCGGTCGCTTCCATGATTTCAAGTCCAACGACTTAACCGCTCGGCCACGATGCCAGCGGTAGAACAATAGTGTAAGATTGCTCATATTCCAACACAGAAGAGCTGAACCAATTTTCCGACTCAGCTACCAAACTCTGCTACCTACGCTAAATACGTGCTAGATACGTGAGACCGTGTTTACATACAAAAATCGGTAACGATATAGTTACCCAACATGCAATGGTTGTATGTCAGCCGCCGGGAGTCGTTTCACGTAATATAAACCGTGTATGGAGATGAGGTGTAAAAGTACTCCGGCGGCTAATATACAACGCTACCGTTTTAGGTATTTTATCGGTAAATTTGGGGTACAATTTGCCAGTTTTTCGTGACTTTTCGTGATTTCTGGTCATTGAAAATTTAATCAGCAAAAGAACACACCACCCCCTTTCCCTTCACCAATTCCCATCAATATAGGCCTTATGGATTTCTAGATTCCTTGTCTCGCAAGTCGGACGGACAGACAGACAGACAGACAGACAGACAAAAAAGTGGCCACTAAGTCTCTTTCTGAACAAGTTCAGGCGAGACAAAAAGGCATGTATATAGTTGACACATTATCATTATGTAATATTCTAATATTACTACAATTTGCGTAATATGTATGTATGTATGTATCCTGAAAAGGCTGTCTTGCTTTGCATCTAACATTGCACTGATACTATGATGACCTGATACGGGCTAAAAGCTATACATGGTCGAAAACCGTACAGTATTGCCCAAGGTATGAGCAAAAACCGTAATAGAAATGTCTAATTCAGAACAAATTAGGCTAATTGCAGGCAATGTTTACAACATCCTTGCCAAACCCGACAGTAGTATCCACTCGTTGAATTATACTCATTTTATCTGTGGAAGTAAAAATGAGCATGACAAGTGTCTTTCAGACAATGGTTTACCCTCGTGGTTACTTGACACGATTGAATTCACCCTGAAAGTTTGACTAATTCAGCCAACGACACCACGTTCTTGTCTACTTGACAAGATTTAATTCGCCCTGAAAGTGTTGAAATCCGACATTTCTTTATAACATTATGCATTGCACGTGGATCCGAGCCATATTGTTGGACAAAAACAGTCCGTTTAAGAGATACGATCATATCCGACCTGTGCGTGCGCTATATGTTTGTTTTTATCCTGTAGCGCACGCATTTTAATCTACCACTGTCCGTTTTAGAGATACGATCAGATAACGGAAGCCGCATCTTTGCTAGGCATAGATTTTGGTGAAACCCGCCTTTTTTATGACATTGTAATGCATATTTCCACCCCCACCAGGTTCCTGTCAAACCCGACAATACTATCCAATCGTTGAATTATACTAATTTGTCTGTGGAAGTAACAATGAGCATGACGAGTGTCTTTCAGACAAAGGTTTACTTTCGTGGTTACTTGACACGATTGAATTCACCATGAAAGTTTGACTAATTCAGCCAAAGACACCACGTGTAAAAACGGTGCTGCCCGTGAAAAAGGAATTTCCATACTATGGTTCGGTTTAGGATCGCATAGCAAATCATATCTATTGGGGATAAAACACTATTGAACCGACACCAACCAATCTACAAATGAATACACTAGTTAGATTCGAAAATCAGCATACCCCCTGGATACGCGATCAAAGGTCAAAACCTACGCATAGATTTGGTTGAAACCCGACTTTTGTGTATAACATTGTGCAATGCAGGTGGATCCGAACCATAATGGGACAAGAACAGTCCGTTTTAGAAATGTGATAAGATAACGAAGGCCGCATCTTTGCTACGCATAGATTTTGGTTAAACCCGACTTTTATTTATAACATTGTGCAATGCATATTGCCCCCCCCCCCCCCCCCCCGATGGTCCTTGTCAAACCCGACAATACTATCCACTCGTTGAATTATACTCATTTTGTCGGGAAGTAAAAATGAGCATGACGAGTGTCTGTCACACAAAGGTTTGGAAGCATAGATTTGGTTGAAACCCGACTTTTGTTTATAACATTGTGCAATGCAGGTGAATCCGAGCCATATTGTTGGACAAAAACAGTCCGTTTTAGAGATACGATCATATACGACCTGTACGTGCGCTATATGTGTGTTTTTATCCCATAGCGCACGCATTGTATTCTACAACAGTCCGTTTTAGAGATACGATCAGATAACGTAGGTCGCATCTTTGCTACGCATAGATTTTGGTTAAACCCGACTTTTATTTATAACATTGTGCAATGCATATTGCCCCCCCCCCCCCCCCCGATTGTCCTTGTCAAACCCGACAATACTATCCACTCGTTGAATTATACTCATTTTGTTGGGAAGTAAAAATGAGCATGACGAGTGTCTGTCACACAAAGGTTTGGAAGCATAGATTTGGTTGAAACCCGACTTTTGTTTATAACATTGTGCATTGCACGTGGATCCGAGCCATATTGTTGGACAAAAACAGTCCGTTTAAGAGATACGATCATATCCGGCCTGTGCGTGCGCTATATGTTTGTTTTTATCCTGTAGCGCACGCATTTTAATCTACCACAGTCCGTTTTAGAGATACGATCAGATAACGGAAGCCGCATCTTTGATAGGCATAGATTTTGGTGAAACCCGACTTTTTTATAACATTGTAATGCATATTGCCACCCCCCCCCCCCCCCCCCAGGTTCCTGTCAAACCCGACAATACTATCCACTCGTTGAATTATACTCATTTGTCTGTGGAAGTAAAAGTGAGCATGACGAGTGTCTTTCAGACAAAGGTTTACTTTCGTGGTTACTTGACACGATTGAATTCACCCTGAAAGTTTGACTAATTCAGCCAAAGACACCACGTGTAAAAACGGTGCTGCCCTTGAAAAAGGAATTTACATACTATGGTTCGGTTTAGGATCGGCTAGCAAATCATATCTATTGGGGATAAAACACTATTGACAATTGAACAGACACGATGGTCCTTGTCAAACCCGACAATACTATCCACTCGTTGAATTATACTCATTTTGTCGGGAAGTAAAAATGAGCATGACGAGTGTCTGTCACACAAAGGTTTACGTTCTTGTCTACTTGACAAGATTTAATTCGCCCTGAAAGTGTTGAAATCCGACATTTCTTTATAACATTGTGCATTGCACGTGGATCCGAGCCATATTGTTGGACAAAGACAGTCCGTTTAAGAGATACGATCATATCCGACCTGTGCGTGCGCTATATGTTTGTTTTTATCCTATAGCGCACGTATTTTAATCTACCACAGTCCGTTTTAGAGACACCACGTGTAAAAACGGTGCTGCCCTTGAAAAAGGAGTTTCCATACTATGGTTCGGTTTAGGATCGGCTAGCAAATCATATATATTGGGGATAAAACACTATTGAACCGACACCAACCAATCTACAAATGAATACACTAGTTAGATTCGAAAATCAGTATACGGCCCAGGTGGATCCGAACCATAATGGGACAAGAACAGTCCGTTTAAAAATAATTTATGATAAGATAACGTAGGCCGCATCTTTGCTACGCATAGATTTTGGTTAAACCCGACTTTTATTTATAACATTGTGCAATGCATATTCCCCCCCCCCCCCCCGATGGTCCTTGTCAAACCCGACAATACTATCCACTCACTCGTTGAATTATACTCATTATGTCGGGAAGTAAAAATGAGCATGACGAGTGTCTGTCACACAAAGGTTTACGTTCGTGGTTACTTGACACGAATCAATTCGCCCTGAAAGTGTTGAAACCCGACATTTTCTTTTATAACAGTGTGCATTGCACGTGGATCAGAGCCATATTGTTGGACAAAAACAGTCCGTTATAGAGATGGGAGATACGATCAGACAACGGAATCCGCATCTTTGCTACGCATAGATTTGGGTGAAACCCGACATAACATTGTAATGCATATTGCCCCACCCCGGTTCTTGTCAAACCCGACAATACTATCCACTCGTTGAATTATACTCATTTGTCTGTGGAAGTAAAAATGACAATGGACAATGGTTTACCTTAAAACCCGACTTTTTTATAACATTGTAATGCATATTGACCCCCCAGGTTCCTGTCAAACCCGACAATACTATCCACTCGTTGAATCATACTCATTTGTCTGTGGAGGTGAAACCCGACTTTTTTATAACATTGTAATGCATATTGCCCCCCCCCCCCCCCCCCCCCCCAGGTTCCTGCCAAACCCGACAATACTATCCACTCGTTGAATTATACTCATTTGTCTGTGGAAGTAAAAATGAGCATGACGAGTGTCTTTCAGACAATGGTTTACCTTCGTGGTTACTTGACACGATTGAATTCACCCTGAAAGTTTGACTAATTCAGCCAAAGACACCACACGTGTAAAAACGGTGCTGCCCGTGAAAAAGGAATTTTCATACTATGGTTCGATTTAGGATCGGCTAGCAAATCATATCTATTGGGGATAAAACACTATTGAACCGACACCAACCAATATACAATGGAATACACTAGTTAGATTCGAAAATCAGTATTCCCCCTGGAAACACGATCAAAGGTCAAAACCTACGCATAGATTTGGTTGAAACCCGACTTTTGTGTATATCATGGATCCGAGCCATAATGGGACAAGAACAGTCCGTTTTAGAAATATGATAAGATGAAGTAGGCCGCATCTTTGCTACGCATAGATTTTGGTTAAACCCGACTTTTATTTATAACATTGTGCAATGCATATTGCCCCCCCCCCCCCCCCCCCCCCCCCCCCCCCCTATGGTCATTGTCAAACCCGACAATACTATATCCACTCGTTGAATTATACTCATTTTGCCCGGGAAGTTAAAAGGAGCATGACGAGTGTCTGTCACACAAAGGTTTACGTTCGTGGTTACTTGACACGATTTAATTCGCCCTGAAAGTGTTGAAACTCGACATTTCTTTATAACAATCATGACAATTGTGCATTGCATGTGGATCCGAGCCATATTATTGGACAAAAACAGTCCGGTTTAGAGATACGATTATATCCGACCCGTGCGTGCGCTATATGTGTGTTTTTATCCTATAGCGCACGCATTTTAATCTACCACAGTCCGTTTTAGAGATACGATCAGATACTAGTAACGGAAGCCGCATCTTTGCTAGGCATAGATTTTGGTGAAACCCGACTTTTTTATAACATTGTAATGCATATTGCCCCCCCCCCCCCCAGGTTCCTGTCAAACCCGACAATACTATCCACTCGTTGAATTATACTCATTTTGTCTCTGTGGAAGTAAAAATGAGAGCATGACAATTGCCTTTCAGACAATGGTTTACCTTCGTGGTTACTTGACACGATCGAATTCACCCTGAAAGTTTGACTAATTCAGCCAAAGACACCACGTGTAAAAACGGTGCTGCCCGTGAAAAAGGAATTTCCATACTATGGTTCGGTTAAGGATCGGCTAGCAAATCATATATATTGGGGATAAAACACCATTGAACCGACACCAACCAATCTACAAATGAATACACTAGTTAGATTGGAAAATCAGTATACCCCCTGGATACGCGATTAAAAGGTCAAAACCTACGCATAGATTTGGTTGAAACCCGAATTTTGTGTATAACATTGTGCAATGCAGGTGGATCCGAGCCATAATGGGACAAGAACAGTCCGTTTTAGAAATATGACAAGATAACGTAGGCCGCATCTTTGCTACGCATGGATTTGGGTAAAACCCGACTTTTTTTTATAACATTGTAATACATATTGCCCCCCTGGTTCCTGACAAACCCGACAATACTATCCACTCGTTGAATTATACTCATTTTGTCTGTAAGTAAAAATGAGCATGACGAGTATTTTTCAGACAAATGTTTACACTGATCTTCAACATACCTACGCATAGATTTGGTTGAAACCCGATTTTCATTTATATCATTGTGCAATGGTGGATCCGAGCCATATTGGACAAAAACAGTCCGTTTTAGAGATACGATCATATATGACCTGTGCGTGCGCTATATGTGTGTTTTTACCCTATAGCGCACGTATTTTAATCTACAACCAGTTGCCTTCACATTTGGAGATTTTATTAAAAACGTATTTGCAGTTAGGAAACGCAAATTCGGAATTGTATACATATTATCGTCTTTATGATATTAGACGCTATAGTTCATTCCCGAAGTGTTGGCTCGGTTAGTTAATTATACAGAATTGCCCAAGGTATAAGCAAAAAACCGTAATCATGGTAATAGAAATGTCTAATTCATTTCAGTACAAATTAGGCTAATTGCAGGCTATTTTTACAACATCCTTGCCAAACCCGACAGTACTATCCACTCGTTGAATTATACTCATTTTGTATGTGGAAGTAAAAATGAAAGTTTGACTAATTCAGCCAAAGACACCATGCGTAAATCGATGCTGCCCGTGAAAAAGGAATTTCCATACATACGGGTTGAAACCCGACTTCCCCCCCCCCTCCCCCAGGTTCCTGTCAAACCCGACACTGCTATCCACTCGTTGAATTATACTCATTGTCTGTGGAAGTAAAAATGAGCATGACGAGTGTCCGATAGTTTACCTTCGTGGTTACTTGACACGATTGAATTTACCCTGAAAGTTTGACTAATTCAGCCAAAGACACCACGCGTAAAATCGACGCTGCCCGTGAAAAAGGAATTTCCATACTATGGTTCGGTTTAGGATCGACTAGCAAATCATATCGCTTATTCTATAGATATCATTCACTAATCTGTGTTTATATTAAAATGGCAGTGTTTTAAATAGGTATTCGGAGGTAATGCATTTTTTTTACCAAACCGATCGTTTCCGCTTTCAAAATTTCTAACAGCTTTATCAAAAAATCGACTTGAATGTGGACAATGCATTTAAGTATTTAACATATTTAGGTATCCTTACAGCACAAATTACACTACCTCAGGCGAATTCTTCCCCGAAAGTGAGATTTAACAAAACATGTATTGGTAGGTAACGTCAAAACTTACCACAGCCAAAAAAATCACAACAATTCAGGGGATTGATCAAAAGTAACAAAAATTACAAGAGGCATTCTTGAGATATCCACCAATCAATCAGGTAAAATTATTTCCGCTTAAGCTCGTTTTCATCTATACGGTTATATGTCTAAAATAAAACCTTAACAACTATTTTGTAAAAAGGGTGAAAAATAGCAGGTTTATTGCTCGCATACGCCCAATTGTGCATAGAAGTTAGTCATATTATATATATGGCGCGAAGCGTCTCATCGAGGCGGATACGTATAACACAAAAATAAAATAGTCAAGATATAAATTATTTTATTATAGGCCTGAACATCACGTGTACACTTTTCGTTGGATTCGACCATATACATGGAGGCCTACGTCATTTCAAAAGGACATGGGTTTGCGTTGCGTGGTGTGCTATTTGTAATTTCTGAAGTCTTCTTATTTTGGTTTATCTTATCGTTTAATTTCATGGTCGAAAAGCTTTTCTGTTGCTTCAAAAACACTTCTTTCATAAGAAAAAAAACACCAACCAAACAATTGTGTTTTTTACAGTATCATAAATTATACATTTTTATCGTGAAAAACATCCAATATTTGTAACATGAGTGACAAAACAACTATGATTTTGGGTTCAAATTATCAATTTGTCTTGGCGATAATCCTTCAAATTTGATGAAATTAACATCACATGACCGATACAATCTTATGTATACGGGATTTTTTCTGATTTAATAAAGGCACTACTCATTAACAACTGTTTATTGCCTAGCTTCTTTTAAACGATGGACCCAATAATGGACCCTGAAAGGAATGCATGAATACTAATCTTATCAATTTGCCCGTCTGGGAAAGAGGCTGCCTATAACGTGAGTGTTGTTGGAGCAACCGGCGACCAAATCATGAGCATGGCAGCCTCGTAGTGGTGGGGGAGCGTGCAGGGGCCAAGGGAAAGGCCCTGTAGCTAACCCAGGCGCCCAATCTGCAGTCTCTTTCCTGTGGGTGCCTGTTTCAGTGTAACCGCCCCAAGTGGTGGGTGGGTGGGTAACTCAACATAACACCACCCGAGAAAGTTTGTTTTGTAGTATAGGCTGTGATTGCAACCCAGCAAGTGAAATACCTCCGTAGCATTACTGGTTGCCACATACAACTTATGCAGAATGAATCCTATATGCTATATGAGGGCGCTGCTGTTCCAGTTTGTGAACGGAGGGAACGAAACTACTAATGCTATACAATAACATCACTTAGCCCTTTATGGCTAACATTTTTTATTGCCTAGCTTCTTTTAAACGATGGACCCAATAATGGATCCTGAAAGGAATGCATGAATACTAATCTTATCAATTTGCCCGTCTGGGAAAGAGGCTGCCTATAACGTGAGTGTTGTTGGAGCAACCGGCGACCAAATCATGAGCATGGCAGCCTCGTAGTGGGGGAGCGTGCAGGGGCCAAGGGAAAGGCCCCTGTAGCTAACCCAGGCGCCCAAATTGGCCAAGAAAAGTATATGTATCTAGTTTTGGAGGGGGTCCGTAGTGTAAGGTTGTATTACCCTGATGGTGTTTAATTATCTCTTACCGAGACAGTCATGGCAGTAATTGATTAATGATGCAATACTATTCCATGTTTTACTGGATCACGTAGATTACGTAGAATTATTTTGTTAGCTGTTTGAGTCGGTTAAAGCGAGTGATACGCTAGTATCGAAGAGCTGTCAGTGAACTCTGGCAATCAGCGCGGCTATTGGAATTCCTCGCTGGACCATCTTCCTATGGATTTGATTAGTCAATCTGGCCGGCCGGCTGCAGCTGCTGAAGTGGGTGATTATATCAGATTCGTGGAGGCTGAAATGAATGTGCGTGATGACGGGTGGTCATAGGAGGCTCGGGGAGGCTGACGTGAATGTGCGTGGTGACGGGTTGTCATAAGAGCCTCGCGATAAGTAAATATGTGTGATGACGGGTGGTCATAGACGCCTGCGCCTCGGGGAGGCTGAAGTAAATGTGCGTGATAACGAGTAGTCATAGGAGCCTCGTGGAGGCTGATGTACCTATGCGTGATGACGGGTGGTCATAGGAGCCTCGTGGAGGCTGACCTAATGTGTGACGATGGGTGGTCATAAAAGCCTCGGGGAGGCTGAAGTAACTGTGCGTGGCGACGAGTGGTCATTAGGAGCCTCGTGGAGGCTGATTTACCCATGAGTGGTGACGGGTGGTCATAGGAGCCTCGTGGGGGCTGACGTAAATATGTGTGATGACGAGTGGTCATATGAGCCTCGTGGAGGCTGATGTACCTAAGCGTGATGACGGGTAGTCATGGGAGCTTCGTGGAGGCTGACGTAAATGTGATGACGGGTGGTCATAGGAGTCTCGTGGAGTCTGACGTAAATATGTGTGATGACGAGTGGTCATAGGAGCCTCGTGGAGGCTGATGTACCTATGCGTGATGACGGGTGGTCATAGGAGCCTCGTGGAGGCTGACGTAAATGTGACGACGGGTGGCCATAGGAGCCTCGTGGAGGCTGTCGTAACTATGTGTGATGACGGGTGGTCATAACAGCCTCGTAGAGGCTGACGCACTACCTCTGCGTGATGACGGGTGGTCATAAGAGCCTTGTGGAGGCTGCCGTAGATGTATGTGTTGACAGATAGTCACCCGGACCTCGGGGAGGCTGCGTAAATATGTTGATGACTGCGTGATGACGGGTGGTCATAAGAGCCTTGTGGAGGCTGCCGTAGATGTATGTGTTGACAGATAGTCACCCGGACCTCGGGGAGGCTGCGTAAATATGTTGATGACAGCGGATGGTCATAGGCTTCAGGAAGGCTGACTTTAATGTGTGTGGGGACGGGTATTCCTATCTGACGTCAGGGTATGACGCGAAACTTGTACTAGTATAACGTATGATCCTGATGGACCTGGGGAGGCTATCAAAGCAAGTATGCACAATAGATTACGATCCAATAATTAGCCTCGGGGAGGCTGACGTTGATGTATGAAATGACCCACTGACAGTCATTTGAACTTTAAAGACGCTAATCTGAGTGTGTTTACCGATTGATGGTCGAGAGAGCCTTGAGTATGCTCTCGTATTTGTATATGATCGATAATGAATGATCGCATCAGTCCATGGGAGACCAATGTGCGTGATTGTTGGTGGCCATATCGTGGCTGGCGTGGCGTGGCGTAGACTTACACCTGTAATCATTAGGATTGTTTTCTCTCGAATTTCTTCATTTGACCCTCAGCCATATGGTCTAGCGTTAGCGTCAAACTACCTAGAGAAGTGTGGATGATGTGCGCATGGGTACCTCATGGGTGCCTCGCGGAAACGTGCAGACGTTTCTGTTTTGTTTTTTGTTTTCTTTTTGGCTATTAACCATGATAACCCGATCCAATGAGTGCACTGACCTTTGACTGTATAGGGCCAGGAGTAAGGCGCGCAGTAAGATTCCCCGGCATAGCGACGAGGCTACTCTTCTGTAAGTTATACATTTTGAATCCCTTTATTTTACATGATGTATACCCGTATACCTATTAAATGCTTCACAGCCCATGAAACTTGAACCGGGTGAAGAAATATATTCCTTCCGGGACTTCAGAACTCGATCCAGCGTCGCGTTGTGAACTTCCTTGGACGTACCATCTACATATATTACTACATAATACCATTCTGTAGGCTACTGGGTATGCAACTTACATTATTTCGTGACCGCAATTTCGTGGTGATAAGAAATCAGATTCTTACCGCGGTATAGAACATGATTATTTTTTGATATTCACTCAAACGATACTAGAACTAGTACATGAAAAAGGTCGCAATTTGGTGACCCGACAAATAAGCCATTAGCATCATCTCGCTCTGTAAATGGTCATGATGGTCGGGGAATATAACATAGTGTTGTCGCGAAGACCAGGGATTTGAGACGAGGCACTAATAGACAAATCTGTTGTATTACTAGGTGAAACATTAGATATCGCTAACTTTCCGTGACTGACTTAGTAGGTGAACTTGAACGTTAGTTGTCGATTAGGATCACGAGGTGCTGATGTTAGATGTAAGTGACCAGAGTGATGAGTGCTTCAAACAGAATGTACGAGCTGTGTTAGGCTTAGAGGGGACATATCCGTGGACTATACATTTATACTTAAAACCTTGGTCCCGAGGGAGCTGTTTAGGCACGGCTGTGGACCCTAGGCTATAGAGCTCCCGCGACGGAAAACAGACGATATTGCTGGAGTTGGTTGGTTGAATGACAATATAGCGCGTTTAAGTGAGTGCTTAATTTAGGTGTAGGGAAGCCTTAGGTCCCTACGGGACACCTCCGTGTAAGTGACCGAGGGCCCTTTAGATATCGGTCATGTCGGTATAGATGGGGTGACAGGTGACGTCACATCGGGCAAAACGTGGCTAGTTGCTATTGTTCTTTGCCCGGCAGTTTGCGCGCGCATCATGTTTTGTTTAGGACCCGTGCTTTTAAAACTCGCGCCAAAGCATTATAAAGGGCAATACGGCATAGCGGACAGTGTTGTGGTCATATGCTGTTCCCTCAAGCGTGTATCGACAGTCCAGTCCCTTCGCCCGTTGCGTTTGTTGATAAACATTGGATGTAAACAACGGTCACCTCATCTATAGAACTGGTGAGTTTCGCGATGACACCTTATGAGTGTGTTAAAGTAGTATAACGACTATTACGCATATCTTAGTCAGTATTCTCGGGATTATTCTACGCCATTGTAGGCATAGTTTTTCTTGACTACATTCATTATTCTAAAGCACATAGGTTAAAGATTCGACTTATCATACTTACTACAATTATTATTCCCTGTCATACACTTTGTATAGCTAGGTGTATGGGGAAGTATCATTTTCGAGTTATCTAGTATTTAAGCTGAAACGCCGTACTGATTCGTAGCCTGCGGATCCTAGACGATGTTTTCAATACTGAAATATCAGCCTTGTGCCCTATGTCAGTAGTTATGTTTATGCTATATTTATTATCATACTGCTATGACAGTAGTTATACTAGGGCTCTCGGGCTAGTTGTGGTGCTATTTTAGGAAATTTGACAGTTAAGAGATTGGTGGACCTTTGTGTAACCATTGGTAACTGGCAATGAACTTTACTTCACTTAATACCAGGTCAGAGGTGACATGAAGTATGTCTATAAAGCGCAGTATTAGCAGATATTGGTACAGAAAGATTTCTCAATAGACATAGAATGTGCCTGCAATTGAACCCATATTCGCAAGGTTAGAGGTTATACAAAGTATGCCTATACACTGTATTGGTAGAAAATGGTGTTATTATAATGCGACGAATCCGGGGGAAGGGGGCACCTTCTTAGATGGCATCTTAGTTCGATGTTAAATTAGTGACCCGCGGTCTTCCTTCATATACTGATAGCTATACACTATAAATTAGATACCGTGTTATGTTATTATAACTTAATTCTAAATGTCGTAATACCATTTACGGCAAATACTCGCCATAGTATTAAATTCACCATCTATTGTACCGCACCCAAGCTGGCGATAACGCAATTTTAATAATTTCCCCGACATGGCTGTTTTGCCTATAGATCGACTATGTAACCATGGTAACTGGGGGAAAAACTCCTAGGGTTTACCTCCAGTATAGCTGACAGCGAGCCACATTTCAGAGTGATAGCTCGCAGGTCTTTGCAAATGTGTTCAAACTAACTGAAAATATCGGCCCCTATATTACCTCAATTACTAATCCTAGAGCCTATGGCACAAGGCACTCGGACTAGTCGTTCTAATATTACGGCAGAAAGAATAACTGGTGAACTGATATTGAACTTAAACAACCTTAGTAGCAGGTCACAAGTGACAAGACACCGCGTTTGCAGCGTAGTATTAGCAGATATTGGCAAGGAGGTTTGTTAATTGAACTTGCAGATGTACCCACTATTTCGCGTCCGTGTACTTTTGACAGGTCAGAGGTGATGTGAAGTATATCTCTATACACACTGTATTAGCCGAATTTCGTAAGTCATAATATAAGACCAACCCGGGGAAGGGGGTGACGACTTTAATATATCATTGTTTGTTATGTCGAATTAGAACTGCGGTTTTCCTACTTAAAATTAAGAGAGATGCAATTTTATCCTAACTTAGTTATAAGCGTCGTAATACCATGAAAATGCAAACTCTGATAGGGATGTGGAAGGTGCATATGTGGCACAGTGCGTAACATACCTTGATGTAACATACCGTGATGTAACTACCCCAGAGAGTGCAAAAACTTGGTACGGGTATATACTGTAATGTGTGTACCGTAGCCCTAAGATGGGGCATGAGCGAAAAGAGACAACACACATAGTAAATCCCTGTGACATGGGTGTGTGTATTGTGAGGTTGAAAACCAAATACTACCCGGGAGACCTTGAGTCCTTCGGGTTGTCGGAACCGTCAGGAAGGTCTCGGCCATCTAGTTGGGTGTGTATGCGAGAACGTTGTAACTTGTACGTGGAAGTGACTACAATCGTATACCGTTAGGAGTATGTGATGTAACCACTAAAGTGTACAACTGCATACTATCCCTAGTCCCTGAGTTCTACCCCTTTTTTGTGATGCTGTCTAAAGCAGAATGCCAGCAAAAAGGGGATGAATCGAATAGGCCGTGTGTATGCGAGAACGTTGTAACTTGTGGAAGTGACTACAATATACGGTTAGGCGTATGTGATGTAACCACAAAGTGTATACAACTGCATACTGTATCCCTGGACCCTGATCCCTGAGTTCTGCCCTTTTTTGTGATGCTGTCTAAGGCAGAATGCCAAGCAAAAGGGGGATGAATCGAATAGGCTATGTCCATCTAGATATTGTTATATCGTCAGTCAGGTGGGCCTAAACAATATTTTTATCTTAACTACTTTAACTGGTGCTATAGAACCAAATAGGCCATGCCCATCGTGACATTGTTGTACGTAACGTCCGTCAGGTGGGCCTAAACATGGTAATATTCTAACTAGTCCGGTACTATAGCGGGGGGGGGGGGGGGGGGGGGGGGGGGGGGGGGGGGGGGTTGACCCCTATTGAAGCCGAAGGCCAGCCTAGTACCCAGCTATTGATTAAACTATTTATTTTTATTATAACC
Source organism: Ophiura sarsii (assembly GCA_035610835.1). Classification (NCBI taxonomy): domain Eukaryota; kingdom Metazoa; phylum Echinodermata; class Ophiuroidea; order Amphilepidida; family Ophiuridae; genus Ophiura; species Ophiura sarsii. The sequence continues at coordinate 116,267 of JAYJML010000069.1, read as the reverse complement.
TGAGAAAGAGACCAATTACTTAGCTGCTGTTAAAGCCGATTTCTTTCCTGGTCTTCCTCTCTTCCTTGGTGGCATAATGCTTATAAATTCCACGTAAAAGGAGAAATATGTCAGAATAGTTAGAAGTAACTCAACATAACACCACCCGAGAAAGTTTGTTTTGTAGTATAGGCTGTGATTGCAGCCCAGCAAGTGAAATACCTCCGTAGCATTACTGGTTGCCACATACAACTTATGCAGAATGAATCCTATATGCTATATGAGGGCGCTGCTGTTCCAGTTTGTGAACGGAGGGAACGAAACTACTAATGCTATACAATAACATCACTTAGCCCTTTATGGTTAACATTTTATAATACACATTTGAAAACCTGTTCGATTCGAAACTACGCGAAAATACAACAGAGGCCTTAAACATTTATTTAAAAATGTCCATCTTATATATGATGCCCTACTTACTAACAATACTTTATCTCAGTAGAGTGCATTTTAATATTACATAAATACTGTTGAAAAATACTAATCGGAAACCATAATATAGTCAGGAAGCGCCGAAAACATTACAATTGGCCTACGCTACGCACACAATAACTGTGTCTACATTCGAAACATTTATATAGTAGATCTAATTGACAATATTATATTATTATTACAGAACTCTACGGTAAATTTGTAAAATATTTCACAAAATAATTGGCCAAGTATCATTTGACGACAGGCCGACAGACTTTCTAAATTTATACGCTATTCACCACTACGCCTTTGTTTACCATGTTTACTACATACGGTCAAAAATGCGTGGGTTTGCGTGAGAGTTGCGTGGTATGCCATTGGTAATTGATTACACCTCCCTGATTAAATCGATTTTTCTTACGATTCATAGTCCGAAACTTCTTCTATTGTTCCCTAAATACTGTCTTTATTAGAAAATTGTGTGTATAGTCAGTATAGTATAGGTTTTCCCGGCCAATTTGAAAATTGTATCAACCAAATTAGCCTTCCAGTATTCAAATTCGCGCTAAATTGAATGATTATCTAAACGTATATTTCTATTTCCTTATATCAGCATTCAATTTCATTTACGTGAATTCTATTTCATTTTAACATCGACCAATTTCATTTTCAAGTATTTAAATTCACTTTGACGCATTCTATTTACGTATTGAATCATCACGTATATAAACAATGCATTCAAATTCGCTGTGTGTACGTGCACAATATTTAATGGTCATAATAACATTTTCATTTTCATTTATACGCTTTCAATTTAATATTTTGAAGATTCTATTAAAAACTGATGTGTTCAATCAGGGACAGTCAGACAGTTGACTGTGGTTCAATCAAACCGCCCTTTTTAGGCTTTCACAGAAAAGAGGCAAATAGTCGAGAAGGGTTCGAGAACATGTTGATTCATTGTAAAACGGGTAAAATGGTGTATTGAGACGTATAAGGCTGACTCTTGTAGGGGTAGGATCCCATCCGGATTGAAGGGGGAAGGGTCCGAGTGTTTTCCCCTCAGGACGAATTGACCGGGTGTTTTCCCCTCAGGAGGAATTGACCGGATGTTAAAGACGCGTACAAAAATGTCTTTAGACGTGAATAGGCACAAACAATTTTAAGTGCATGTCACAATGTTTTCAAAAAAACCATTTTAAGTCTATTTGAGGCCTATCCTATTGTGGGTGGCGGAATCATCAACGTTTAGTTGCGGAGGGGCGGAGACAATTTAGGAGGGATGTAGACATTTTTTATCAAAATGATTTATGTGGCACTTGGCGCTTTTTAGGGGGTGAGGGGTGCAGAGGGGCCGTGAAATTTAGGGGGATACGTCCCCCTCCCCTCCCCCTGCCCCTCCACCCTGTTCCGCCGTCTATGGACTTATAGCATTATAGCATGTCTATGACAATGTTCTTTATATAATTTCCATCATATTTTGCAATGCTTGATTTTAAAGTGTAGCCATAATTAGTTACACCAATGTAAACATGCCCATCTTTCATCTTTGTCTTCTCTTTCTCACATACATTTTTTATACATAATTGTATATTTATTACATATCATTTATTTTTGGATATAATGTTTGATGAGGTCTTTAGGGATTGTCATCAATGTCTTGGCGCTTTTTAGTTTTCGTTTGACGAATAAAATGATATATAAGAATAATGAGACATAAACTAAATCGTTTGGTCTTGCTAAATAGAATGCATTAATCTGGTAATTGTTTGCATATAAATGAATTTGAATGCACGAGATGACACGTGCCGTGATCGCTTGCTAATTTGATTGCAGTAATATTTAAAAGCGTGAAAAGAACATTACATTGATTGCTTATGTTGCGAACTGACGTGAGCGCATATCTTGGTTGAATGACGATATTACTAAATAGAATGCTTTTATTTGGAAATTGACATTCATTCTAAAACGTTCAATCAATTTAGCGCGAATTGAAAATACGGAAATACTAAATAGAATGCTTCAATTTCTAAATTGATCGGGAAAACCTATATAACCAGAGAGATGCCTTTTGCAACCAAAACACCCACCCCGATGTTTAACCAAATAAATCATCATTTTGTCTTGACGATGGAATTTTAAATGGTATCAAATTAATGTCCGATACACTAATTCTATACGTGTTTTTCTGATTTACTAACGGTATCGGACTATTGTTTTATACAATAATAATAATTAAGCTTGGCTACAGCAGGACACCTTTCCTGGTTACAGACACAAAATCGTCCATTTTTGTCAGCAAAGAAGAAAGCATGTCAGTGGTGTTGACTTTATGGACGTCCGCAGTATAATTACCAAAACAAAACACGTTCGATTCGAAGGGCGTGGAATGATATACTATTAGTATAATAGGCAACACATTTTTAGATGTCTATCTATATTATTAGATGCACTCATTTCAACGATAATGGTTTATTTGTAGTGCATTTCATAAACAATGTGCTTTATATCGGAAAGTAGGCCCAATTTTCAATATTTACACACAAAAACACGTTAAATTTCGCCGTGAAAATAGTGACTAAGTATTGGTAAAATGAAGTCAGAGTTGATCATTACGCCGATAAACTTTCTAAATAGTGAATAATATTAATAATATCACGCGCCATTCATCACTGTACCAAAGACTGTACATAATGCACTTCTCATAATGATTCCGAATATGGCGACCGTGACATCAAGTTGACATTTTAAAAACATTTTAGTGAAGTTTAGTAGGCCTGTCGTCTGCAGACGACTACCGCGTGGAAAGTGTTCAGATTATTTTGAAATAAGCAAAGTTATTCTCTCGTCTGTTATTCCGGGCTGTTATCTAACGTTGGTACCTTCAAAAATATTAATGATTCTTTATTTTAAATCAATTAAAAGGGTAGAAAATGTTCGTAACACAATAAACATGTATTTGTTTCTTGTTTTTGTTTTCTGGTTTCTCCAAGTGATAAACTTCTCCTCCCACTCTATTACCATGATTACTGTAAAACCGTCAGTTATTTTTCATTTTAGCCTATCAAGACAAAACACGCTCCCGTGAAATAGTAAATGTCAAACATAATAACGCATGATTGTATTTCATTCAGATAGACGAGATAAACAGAATTTTTGACTTGGTATCCTTTTTATTATTTCATACGCTACTAAATTATATACATGTACAACCACGTTGAAATCACTTTATTTCGAAAACAGTTAATACTAATAAAGGTTTCCCGGCGAATTTCACACTATAGTGTTCAATTAAGTAACAATTGCGTATAACACTTTCCACGCGGCAATTAGTTTACCATTACAAAACAGATTTTTAAGAAACTTTTCCATATTGTTTTCGAAAGATCGTCAAAAACCGATTTCACTTGCGTTTGATTCGATTTGCCATCAAGACTATAATCATACCCTAAATATGTGTATTTACCAGATTTGCCAACTTTGGGAGTTGGGATTTTATAAAGCGCTATTTCATTTAGATCACGGCGCTGGCAGCAAACAAACAAAACAAAAAGGTACAATCAACAAACAAATAAAAATGTACCAATAAAAACTAGTACTACATGTATACAGAAAGAACAATTAGGTAGGAAACTTTTAAAGTCTATCTTAAGAATTACTGAACCAATACTAGGCAAGTGTGTACAACTTTTAATGCACTTCTCATAATGATTCCGAATATGGTGACCGTGACATTAAATAATGTTGACATTTTTAAACATTTTGTGAAGTTTAGTAGGACTGTCGTCTGCAGACGACTACCGCGTGGAAAGTGTTCAGATTATTTTGAAATGAGCAAAGTTATTCTCTCGTCTGTTATTCCGGGCTGTTATTCTAATGTCGGTACCTTCAAAAATATTAAAAAATTCTTCATTTTAAATCAATTAAAAGGGTATAAAATGTTCGTCACACAATATACATTTATTTGTTTCTTGTTTTTGATTTCTGGTTTCTCCAAATGATAAATTTCTCCTCCCGCTCTATTACTGAAAAACCGTCAGTTATTTTTTCATTTGGCTAGCCTATCAAGACAAAACACGCTCCCGTGAAATAGAAAATGTCAAACATAATTACGCATGATTGCATTTCATTCGGATATTTAAAGAATAGACGAGATAAACGTTATAATGTTGACTTGGTATTCTTTTTATATTGCATACGCTACTAAATTATATACATGAACATTCACGTTGAAATCACTTGATTTCGAAAACAGTTAATAATAATAAAGGTTTTCCTGGCGAATTTCACACTATACATGTTCAATTAACATGATTAAGTAACAATTGCGTATAACACTTTCCACGCGGCAATTAGTTTTACCATTACAAAACAAATGTTTAAGAAACTTGTCCCAACTTTTAAAGTCTATCTTAAGAATTACTGAACCAATAGGCATACTAGGCAAGTGTGTACAACTTTTAATGCACTTCTCATAATGATTCCGAATATGGTGACCGTGATATTAAATAATGTTGACATTTTTTAAACATTTTGTGAAGTTTAGTAGGACTGTCGTCTGCAGACGACTACCGCGTGGAAAGTGTTCAGATTATTTTGAAATAAGCAAAGTTATTCTCTCGTCTGTTATTCCGGGCTGTTTTTCAGTTTCTAACGTTGGTACCTTCAAAAATAGCGATATAGATACTATAGTATACTCAATGGGGATTGATGTGCACTAAAACAAATAACGATACGCCATAACCCTATCAATTAACGATAAAAGACTGGGATAAGCAACACTAAACTAACGTTACAAATATGCGAAACAACTATATAGACAAAGTCATCAATATAATTGATGACCTTGCGTGAGGGATGATGATTACTTAGTGATTTTTTTTAATATATATCCGAAATATTATCAAGCTGAGTTGTTTGTCATCAATCACTGACTGGTTAATTATTCCACTATAATACAATAGGCCTAATTCAACATTAGCATGAAGACGTCTCGTATGGCATTTCTCAAATTAAGATATACATTGTAATCAGTTTGAATGATAGATCAAGTATGTAAGTGTTTATAATGATGAATAGAAATTATGCTATATGTTATTGTAAAAGATTGAATGTATGTACAATATAATATTGATAAGTGTCGATAAATAAATACAAAAGATAGGAAAAAAAATACAGTAGGCCTACACAGTAAGCACTAAAATGCATATGTATAATGTACCATATTAACTGTATTTTAGTCCTTATTTCGGTAGGCCTCTTGTATTATTGTGGAATAATTATTCCGTAGGCCTATGCCTATTTCTTATGATAGCTGTGTGTCCCATGACGACATTTGCTATTATTTATATTCAATTCACGCATCTCGCGGGCCTAGTATTAATTCCTACGCATCGGTGTTTATCAACATTCTACCTCAACGAATTAATGACAACTTGACACGGATTGATAATCAGAAAAATAGCTATACATGTAATATGTAGCAGGTAGCTGTACCACGGCTTCACGCGTGATACTAGATTTTACACGAGAGCCTAGACTTTACGCGTGAGCTGAGACTTCACGCGTGAGCCGAGACGTCACGCCCGAGCCGAGACTTCACGCGTGAGCCTTAATGACATTGTCTCACGCGTGAGTGGAATTGACTCACGCGTGAGTGGAATTGACTCACGCGTGAGTGGGATTGGCTCACGCGTGAGTAGGAATTGCTCACGCGTGAATGGAATTGACTCACGCGTGAGTGTTTTTTACTCACGCGTGATTCACGCATTTCTTGGCCACATCTTTCTGTCTTGTACTGTAGTGTTTCTAGTCTGTTTCTTGATGACGTTTTGAGCATCTTGTTATGCTTGAATAATTAAATATTGAACATAAATATGGTGCCCTAAAATGGTCCCAGCCAGCAGGGAGGTCACGCTGCATGTCAGATTTTGTTGTACGCAAGAGAACAGTGGAGTCTGAGTGACTGCAATATTTGCTAGAAATAGCTTCGGAAAATGGTCTATTTGGGGATCTCAAATACTGAGAAACGTGTTAACAATCATGTAGAATTTTAGAGGAGGGTCAATAACATCTGCAGAACGGTAAAATGTATAGTAATAAACACGTTTTCTGACCAAATTTATGTCGTAAAATGTTGGAAAATTCACGTTTTGAAAATCTGTGGTCTTCGAAATTACAGGAATCCTAACTCATTCTAAACCTCACCAAATAATGAAATGGACCCTCGTCTACAAACAGTCAATGTACGTATATAATTGTTCTATCTGCTTGGAGATAGCGAAGACCACGGAAACTTCATAGCTTCATACACGGAATGAAATCCGCCATAGACATTACATGGAGAAAATCGTACAGATTTGCACTGCAGTCCTCTGTGTAGGGAGTGTTGACAATAGCAAGGACGTTTGACTATTGTGTTTGTGCATGTTTGTGACGACTGACCCCGTTTAACAATCTTCATAGCTTTCATATAGGCCTAATAGGTCTTAGGTGACCTAACTATTGACTGGTCCAGAAAACGATCCTGAAGCCATCTTGCTATGCTTGAATAATTAAACATTGAAACTGACGCGCGAATCGCGCAAAAATGTCCAGTTTTTTAAACTAAAATGGTCCAGAAAGCTTTCCTGAAACCATCTTGTTATGCTTGAAAAATTAAACATTTAAACTAATATTTTTGAAGCGCGCGCGCAAAAAAAAAATCAAGTTTCTTAACTAGTCTATCCATCGGAGACCGATCTTCCAACCACGTGACTCAACCGTTCCATTGACTGGGAGAGGCGGCTACTTTCAGTCAGTACGCAGGTATCGTTTTTAATGAGTGACCTCGCCGATTTCTAACCCACGCAAAGATCGATTTCAGGATGTCAACCTTGCGCTAAAACATTAAGGGAAGTTTGTTTTCCCTGAATTAATTGGGGTAGGGTTAGCTGGCAGCCATGATGGCGAAGTAGGTGGATTGTTCGTAATTTTCTCTATAATATGATGCCAAATCTGACACAAATTGGTCCACAAACAGTGATTTTATCGCTAATTTTAGAATTTAACAACTTTCGTGACTTTGCTTCTTGTATCTATTCACTTGACCGGACTAAAGTGCGTACGATATTTTAAGAGCAATTTCCGTACTAACGGAATCTTAAGCTTTAATTTCATATCAAAAACATTGATGCCAGACTTCTTTTTTGATAAGAAAAACCGAGTTTGATTTTCACCGATTTTCGGTCAGAAAACGAAACTTTACGATCCCCCGTTAGGCCTCGCCAACTTGATTTTTAGCCTCCCGTAACACGCCCGCGTTTCATTTTCATGCCCGCGTTTGAATTCATTATTGAAATTTTGGGAAAAAAATACCGTTTTTCCAATGAAAACGTCCGAATTCATGCATTTTGTGGGATGAAATTGTGAATTGTTTATTCATTTTGACCAGAATAGCCTTTCTGTAAAAAAAAAAATATGACATTGTATAGCGCAGAAGGATCGATTTCGAACCCCGGACCTCTCGCTCCCAGAGCGAGCTCTCTACCATCTGAGCTATCTGGCAAATCTGAAAATAATCGTGAGATTTAAATACTTGATCAACAACCCGTCGACGCTACAAAATGAATTTAGATCGAGACAAGATTCGAGGAGCTATTTTATAAGCATTCACTTGACCGGACTAAATAATTTTATAAAATTGTAAACATGTTTCTAGTTACAAAAGACTATGAATATTATGATACGATGGATAAAATTGATGCCTAATTCTTCAGAAGCGACTTTTTTACCATGAATTTGGCTTTAGTTTCTTCAAGTTTTTCTTGAATTCGGGTTTGTCGGATTGCAATCATTTGCACCGAAAATACAACATGTCATGAAGTTCACAGAAAATATTAGATAATATTATTTGCATAATATGCCTTTTTACTATACAATTTCATGGCCAATGTGTTTGAAATGTGTGATTATAATCATGAAAAGAGCTCATTTACATCGTGCTATTACGAGGTCAACTATGACTGCGAAGCGGTTTCGCTACGGGTGAGTACTTCCGGGTCGCTTTGCTGGGTTAGAAAAGGAACGACTTTTCGCGTGCTTGCGAACTGGCTGCTTTCTGACAAAAATATTGAAGGAATCAGTAGAGTGAAAAACGGCCATAATAAAAATAATTATGTTACCCACCTACTTTTATCATCATAACCCAAGTTTTGCCATGAGAGTCAGTTTAATGGTTTAATTGACGTTGCAAAGACAGGTAGCTTTCTCTTCCCAATTTCTTCATTTCAAAATATGCTTTCAATTTGGCAAGCACTGGCTGTATCTCATCTTTAATGGTCTTATTTGGTGCCATTTTAAGCTCTACTGTACTACAGGACTCTATATGAACAGGTACATGTAGAGTGATGAAGACAACCTTTTTATTTTACAAGTCAGAAAATAAACTTTATTTTTGTCAACGTTCAAATTGTATATTTGTTTGAAAATAGAAATCGTAAGTAACCTTTCAACATTGATACCATATCATTGTAAGCGTATTTGTTTCTTTCTATACTTAACAAGGAAATCTAATTGATACGGACATGCAGACAGAACATATAATAGGGATACGGAGTTTCATATCATTTTACAACCATTTTATCTTACTATAGGCCCGGCAAACCTTAAAAATTAACATTATTTACTGTTGGAAACATTACAAGATAGCAAATAAAAATTAAATGTGGCCTCCTACATTATGCTAAATGTTAAAAGTCCATTACTTTCGATCTTTTCAGCTTTGTGATTCTATTCATAGGCCGAAATCACAGGTGACGATTTCAAAGCCTTTTGATTTCAGATAATGCGCAAATGGTTCGATATTTGTCTCTCTTTGAATGGTACACTATACGTAGCTGGTATGTGCATGCGTGTGACGAGAATAATATGCATTGGAACAGTGTTGTGTGTTTTTGCATAAAGCAGCTTAATTGTTTCAATTCACATTATAGACGAGGTTCGACCGGAGGTTGGAATCAAAATGGAATCCTTCGACAACTAGCAAATATACGCCAGAAGACAGCACATCTTATATTTGCTCATCTCCCCTGCCCATCCGAGCACCAAAGATCGCTCTTCGACGAATTTACTATAATATTGGACTGACACTGTATATTTTCAAACATCTTAAAATCTTAAGGGTTCAGATGGGGATCTTTTCCTGGAGATTACCATGGTCTTGCCTTTGGTAGGCTCAAAGGTCACTTTCCATTCGTCAGCCCATACTTTCATGTTGCTTAGATCTCTGTTGAGACTAGCAGCTACTGTGTTGGGATCGGTTGATGACTTAATGGGTGCAAAGAGTGTTGAGTCGTCGGCATATAGATATAGCTCGTTGTCACAAACATCTACAAGGTCATCAATAAAAACAGAGAACAGTAGTGGGCCAAGGATAGATCCTTGTGGAACAGAAGCATTTATTGGAGCAGTGTTGGATGCCTAACCTATTAACATGACGACGTTGATGGATCTATCAGATAAATAGTTGTCTATCCACGAAAGCAGTCTTCCAGTAACACCTTTAGCCAACAGTTTCGAGCAGAGTCCGTTATGCCATACCTTGTCGAAAGCTCCTTTAATGTCAAGGGCGATGACACAAACTTCATCGCTTTGGTCTAGGGAGTGGTTCCACTTCTGTGACAGGATGTTGAGGAGATCAGCTGTGCTGTGGCCTGCTCTAAATCCAAACTGTCTGCTGGAAATCAGGTTATTGCTTAGAAGAAAGCGTTGGAGTTGTTTCTGTACTACAGCTTCAATGATCTTGCTGATGTTGCTTAGCAGCGAGATGGGACGGTACTTTGATGGGTCAGTCTTGGAACCTCTCTTGTGAATTGGAGTGACCGAGGCTATCTTCCATTGGTTTGGAAACAAACCATGCTTGAAGCAGAGGTCAATAAGCCTGCAGAGCGGGCTGGCGAGCTCAGCACAGCATTCCTTTAGAACCTTGGTTGGGATAAGGTCTGGTCCATTGGCTTTATCTGGATTGAGGTGTTTTAGTAGTTTTCTCACATCCTTAGGTTTGAAGACTATCTTGTCAAAAGATTTGTTTGTTGAAGGATGAACATTTGGGGCCTGGTCTTTAGCACCTTGGAGTCTGCATTTGTCTGCAAATGTCTGACAAAAAGCTTCTGCCTTGTCCCTTGCTGTGATGTGGGTAACGTTTTGATGATCGATAACTGGGATCTCAGATCGAGCTGTTTTGCCAGAGAGAGTGTTGATGATTCTCCACCATTTTTTGCTGCTCAGCGTTTTGTCTGCGAGATCTTTTCTCAATTTGGCGTTGTAAGATCTCCTAGCTTGCTTCTCAGCTTGGTTGTAGGAATGTCTAGCTTCAGCAAACTTTGCCTTGTTGGCATCAGTTTGATCCTTTTTGACTTTCTTAAAGAGACGATGCTTCTTTTTAGATGCCCTACGGCATTCATCGTTGAACCAAACCTTGTCTCCGGTCCTATTGGTGACTGTCTTACTTGGGATGAACAGGTCGATAGCATCGCAGATGATATTGGTGACATTAGAGCAAGCAGTTTCAGGATCTTTCTTTTGGAATACACTTGACCAGTTTGTGGAAGCAAGGTGACCTCTTAATCCCCAATAATCGGCCTTATCGTATCTCCAGACTTTCCTCCTGTGTGGTTTGTCTCTGTATACTGGAACATCTAAGCACACCAGCACATGGTTGTGGTCTCAGGTGCCCAGTCTAGCAGATGTGGTTGAAGTTGCTGGCAGATCAGTCATGACAAGATCCAGGATTTGGTCCAATCGAGTGGGTTCTTTGACGATCTGTTGTAATCCTAGAGTGTTAGCTACAATCCTGGAAAAAAGTCTTGGAACACTTGCATATGATCAGCAATGAATTCCGCATGGCAGTATGTCTTCCGATTTTTTGATTTGTTGTCCAAATTTGAATAATGCTCCAAAATGTGCTGATTGGCCGGTTTTTCGGTTGCCATGGCAACCGGAAGTTCAAATTAAAAAATCCGAAAACATGGCGCCATGCGAAATTCATTGGTGATCATGTGTGTCAATTTGTGATATTAATGGATGTTTCATTATTGAGTTAGGCTTGTTCTTAGTTTCGACCAATCAGAGGCCTTGCTTGATTACCATAGCAACTATGTAAAAAAAAATGAAATTTTTGAATTCTCCTCAACATGCCCGTTACGGTGATATATGGTTGTCATAGGTTTGCACGTATATTTGATACTCAAAATTGAGATCATAAATGTGCCATTTAGCACGTGAATCCCCCCCTTAACGGAAAAGTGTCACCCCACTCCCCCGTACAATGGTGACCAAGGCCAGTGGCTCCTGCAGCTTGCAAGAGTGTCCCAACTCCCAACATTGATCGATGGGGGTGGGGAAGGAAAAATCTCATTTGAACAATTTCTGTTTATAACAGACGACACTAAGTATCAATACATGCACACAATACCCAACACGTGTGCTCAGCGTTCGCGTTCCAAGGACTTTTTTCCAAGATTGTATACGCAGATTGCAAAAAATATCATCTAAATTTGGTTTTTCTATCATATCTCGAAAACTAAATGTCACATGTATCTCAAATTGCACAGTATTTGGCAGTGGACCATAGGCTTGGCAACCCCAGTATTTTTTTTATAAAGACATTCATTTAATACGGGAACATTCAGTGAAAACAATTCCCTATACTAACTAATGCATTTCGAAGATGTATACTAATTGCCCATTATTGCAATGCATAATTTAGCATTTTCAGATACTCCTACGAGATTTATTCATGTATTGTCAGATATGCAACAGAGTATCTAAAGTAACGGAATCTATATATGGAGTTGAAAATAACACAAATAATTGTAAAACAACTTAGGCCTACTTGTAAATAACTATCTTCAGTAGATAGCAGTAACTTCTGTTTGAAAGATTCGACAGCTATCTTTCGTATTGCATTAACGGGTTGTAATATAATAATAGATGCTCATTATTCATATGCCCATCTGTTATTATGTTGTTGTTTTTGGTTTGATTTGCGGTCGTTGTTTTGCATCACTTGTGTTGCAAAGGGACGATGAATCCCCCGGCCCAATAATCACAAAGAACAAATGCAAGAAAAATCACCTTTTTTTTCAAAACACTTTTATTTCAGCTCGAATGTTCATAGGTCTATACGTACACTTGTTGGCTGTTTTATCAAAAAGAATTTTTGAAAAACTACATTTGGATTTAGTTCTACATTTCCACATAACCAACATTTTTTGGGCTCAAATTGTCAAAGGGCGTTTTTGCCTACAGTTTTTTGAAATTGCTGGTATTTATCACGACACGTTATTCATTTTTTTCAAAACTGTTTTATTTGAAAATAATTGGAAAAACAATAGTTGGACATGGTTGGATGATGAGTAAATGGGTTTTTTTACTCCACAAATTATAAATGATAGTCAGTACAAAAAATTGCACATCCAGGATTTGAACACGGGACCTCTGGATGGTTATAGACCAGCGCTCTACCAACTGAGCTAATGAGTCAGATGAGTAAGCACGGCGATAATATTATCTATAGGCCTTCAGTTCAATCCCATCCTCAAAAACAACCCAAACAACTAAATACGTGAATACATAAACCATTAGTAATATATAGGCCTAATATACGTGAATACATAAATAAACCATTTAAGTTAATATATTTTATTGTATTTATTGATTAAACTAGCGCTGCGATAAATGAATTTAGCTTTATTCACAAAGTAATCATCAGACGAGTTGAGACGGTAATGGTAAAGTGTACGGTAAAGTGATGCCTTGAAACACGTGTTCATTGGACACTTTACCGTTGTTTTTGTAGTATAATATTATTACACATTTGGTTTTCATTTCAAAAAAGGGTAACTGTTATCAAAATGCGTAGATGTGACCCATGCGGCTTATATTTCGGAGTTACAACATGCATGATTGGTATAGCTAACACATGCATATCTTGATAACTCAAAGACAGTATGAAAAAACGTTTAATTGCCTATTTTAAGCAAAATGTCCTAATGGTAAACTGTTGGTAAAGTGTTAGTAAAGTATGTGACACTTTGCAATAATGCATTACTATAACATGTATAATAAAACAAATCCACGCTTGTGTAAGCACTGACCGCTTGGCCTAATCGATAGGAGCGTTCTTTGGCACCCTTTATAACCTGCTTGGCGTTGATTCGAGTCGCTCTCATGGCGTGACTTTTTTCTTTTTTTCTGTTATGAGCTATCTTCAATAGATAGGAATAGTATTGCAAATAAACGTTTACTGCTCGGCAAATGCTAACACTTTCAACGCGGCTATTTTTATTTTATGTCTATCTCAAGGATAACTGAACACATAATAGGCACGTTTTTACTTATTTGAATGCATTTCACAAGGTGATTCCAAATATTGGTAAAATGACATTCAATCATTTTTACATTTTTAAAACATTTTGTGCAATTTTGGATTGTCGTCTGCAGACGCCTGCCGCGTGGAAAGTGTAAATGTATAGTTTCATATTTCAAATAACAAACAAATAGGCAATGTGATAACATTATTAAAAGTATAAAAATGTTAATTTCTCAGCAAGAACTCTATACTTTTGCTTTATTAATTTATGAACATCAGACTATTGCGCGCGGGATCAAGAAACGGGTCAAATTGTAGTTAAATATGACACAAATAATTGCTTTTCAGTGACCACTCCTAAATAAAATTAATTCCCTATCCTCATTCTTATCATAATTGCGATGACCTTATTGTTAACTCAAATCGTGTGTAATATGAGATTCATACGACATTCGGTTTTTGATTTATGATAGAAAAACCAAATTAGATCAAATATTTTGCATTCCTCTTATACAATCCTGGAAAAAGTCTTGGAACACTTGCGTGTGATAACGGATCACCCCCACTCCCCGTACAATGTGGACCAAGGCCAGTGGCTCCTGCAGCTTGCCAGAGTGTCCCAACATTGATTGATCGATGGGAGGGTGGGGAAGGAAAAATCTCAATTTGAACAATTTCTGTTTATAACAGACGACACTAAGTATCAATTCATCAGACCAATTTCCAAATTTGATATGACAATAAAAGTAAACATTTGTTATTGTTTGGGATGACAAAATGAGGTGAGCTTGAAATGTCGAATGGGCAGTTGTGTTTGTAGGATTATCCTGGGGGGTGGGGCGGCAGGCACATTATCCACACACCGACTATAGGCTCTATCTGCTGCGTGTGATTTTAAATGGGTTTCTAAATGATATTTCTAGTCATTTTAATCATTTTGTAATAATTTGGTTTTGAAATTGAATAAACATTAAGCTAATTAAAACCCTAAATCCCCCAAGTTGATGCAATTCCCTGGATGATAGTCAAGGTTAGGGCCCCTACATAAAAATAAGGACTCCTGGTGGGGACCTGAAGCTCATTGGGTCTACACAATTGTAGTTGCAGAGAGGGTGTCAAAATGTTAACATTTTTATCAGTGGCGTAGCTAGAATTTCATTGGAGGGGCGAGATATAAAAAGTGAGCCAACCAGACACAACGTATGCGCGTGTAGCGCGTGAATATATTAGCTTTTGAACTGTAAAAAAGTAGTTATGACCCCCTCTTGATTAGGAAAAAAACGTGTGGACCCCCCCCACCCCCCCCCCCCCCCCCCCCCCCCTCCTGTGGAAATATTGAACGGTCCCTAATGTCAGAAGAACGTGCGTCTTTGTTGTTCAGGAGTCTCGGTGGTTCCAGTCGCCGCGTGGACACGATCATTTCATATTCAAGTTCTAATTCCCTCCATCTTCGCCACGCTTAATTATTTTTTCCTTAATTTTCTATTTTTTGACAATGACAAGTCATCAATTACTACATGTAGATAGTGATTTTTGTTCTATTTTTTATTGAGTCTATTAATTATGAAACAATCTTATGTTAAAATATAAAACAAATACAGTGCAATTATTTTTAACCACCCTGCCAGCTGAGAAAGCGGAGATTTTTTACGGGGGGGGGGGGGGGGGGGGGGGGGGATTGGATTGGACACAAGGAACAATCAGGAGATAGAAGATGTTTAAGTTGTCTACAATACAGATGAAGCCATCAACTGTCATCAGTAGATAAGAGTGGACTACAAAACAGCCTGAACTGTCATTAGTAGATAGGAGGTGAATTACAAAACAGATGGAGTCATGAACTGTCATCAGTAGATGACGGAGTGGACAACAGTGGATTACATAACAGAAGAATCCATGAACTGTCATCAGTAGTTGGGAAATGAAGGAGTGCACTACATAACAGATGAAGCCATGAACAGGCATCAGTATATAGGAGATGAAGGGATGGACTACAAAAAATATGAAACCATGAACTGTTGTGTAGATAGGAGGTGAAGTAGTGGACTACATAACAGATGAAGCCATGAACTATCATCAGTAGGTAGGAGATGAATGAGTCGTCTACATAACAGATTAAGCCATGAACTGTCATCAGTAGAAGGAAGATGTAGGAGGAGTGGACTACAAGACAGATGAAGCCATGAACTGTCATCAGTAGATTGGAGGTGAATTTCAAAACAGATGGAGTCATGAACTGTCTCATCAGTAGTAAGACGATGAAGGAGTGCACTACATAACATATGAGGCCATGAACAGTCATCAGTAGATAGAAGATGAAGGGTGGACTACAAAACATATGAAGCCATGAACTGTCATCAGTATAGAAGATGAAGGGTGGACTACAAAACAGATGAAGCCATGAACTGTCATCAGTATATAGGGCATGAAGGCGCTGGCGTGGACTACATACCACATGAGGCCATTAACAGTCATCAGTATAGGAGATGTAGGAGTTGTCTACAAGACAGATGATGTCATCAACTGTCGTCAGCAGATAGAAGGTAAAAATTACAAAACAGATGGAGTCATGAAGCCACGAAATGTCATTAGTAGAAAATGAAGGAGTGCACTATACCATTCACTACCATGAACAGGCATCAGTATTTTATTTTATTTATTTTATTTATTTATTTGGACATACACTTTTGAAACAGTGGCATGAGTCTTCTCGACTGATGCGTCCTTAAAACATATTACACAATATTATCACATGTATAAATAAAAAGGCAGAATATATACAAATAATGATAACATAGAATCATACAAGTTGAATGCTACGTGCGGTCCATGCACGTTTTATATAGGATTTGCAGAACACATATAGAAGATGAAAGGTGGACTATATAGAAGATGAAAGGTGGACTATATAGAAGATGAAAGGTGGACTATATAGAAGATGAAAGGTGGACTACAAAACAAATGAAACGATGAACTGTCATCAGCAGATAGGAGATGAAGGATGGACTGCAAAAGAGATGAATCCATGAACTGTTATCAGTAGATAGGAGATAAAGAGTGAACTACATAACAGATGAAGCCATGAACTGGCATCAGTAGATAGAACATAAAGGGTGAACTACATAACAGATGAAGCCATGACCTAAGTGGTCTACATAATTGATGAAGCCATGGATAGTCATCAGTAAATGAAGGGGTGACCTACAAAGCAGATGAAGCCATAAACTGTCATCAGTATATAGGAGATGAAGGAGTGGACTATATAACAGACGATGGTCCGCTGAAGTACCACGTTCTCCTGTGGTGTATAACCATGAATCCCCATCAATACCAGCACACAATTTTGTATGCCACCAACTTAGGAGATGAAGGAGTAGTCCATATAACAGGTTAAAATCACAATAGACAATCATGTTGTTAAATGTAGGGGAGAGCGGGGAGTGTACACCCTATGGGCAGATTCACCCACCACATGATTCTCATCATTGCGGCCACTGGTCGAGTTTGACGAACACATAATATATTCCTCCCCTATTTGTTGCGATCTTCCCATGGTATCATGGCTGATCTCCTTATAATTTTGTCGATTTATCATCACAAAAGTGGATTTTTTTTTATATTGATTTTTTTTCTAAAGATCATTCGTACAGACGATTTAAATGTAAATCATCATCATTAGGTTGGCATGGGATAGGTTATGGATTTGATGCAGTTATCGACCTGTCATTGTATGTAGGTCATGCATGGTTATGCTATCTGGAATGGAGTAGCACTGAAATTAGAAAATAATATTTTTAAATGTGGTATTTTTTTTTATAATTTTTAAATTTCAAACGAGTATATTCCGTAAAAATGATCCACCCTTAAATTGTGGACTCTCTAAATGTTATTTTGGAAGAAAATCACATTGCATAACAAACGTTTTTATCTATTTGATACATACTACTTTATGAAGCCTAATTATGAGACCATGGCGAACTTGCCCCGGCCCATGGGCGAACCGGGGTCGGGGCAAGTTCTTGACACCTGACTTCATTTTTACTCATTCCTTTACAGTAAGGACTAGGGTACTGAGATTGTTTCATGTAATGTCAATAGGTCCATTCAATCTTTAAAATTGACATTTATAGGCCATTTTAAATGAAAATGGGGCAAATTTATCCTTTACTCATTCCTTTACAATAAAAACTAGGGCACTGAAATTGCGGTCGTATGTACCAAAGATATCCATCTTTCATGTAATGTCAATAGGTCCATTCAATCTTTAAAATTGACGTTTCTAGGCCATTTCAAATTAAAATGGGGCGAACACTCCCCGCTCTCCCTGCCATCATTTTTTTTAAAATCCAAGCATAAATTCTAATGCGCTAATACATTACTATTGCTATGTAATATTCAAGTACTTCCATCCTTCAAATACAAATGCTTAGAGTCATTATTTCCTAAATAATTAAATATGTTTCAGATTTGTGAAACCTAATTGTAGTGACTTATATAATCATATATCTTCCAAATAATAATGTCAACAGGAAGTAACAAATAAGTTGACGTAGTCATAAACAACCATGATAATATACCAACCAGCAAGACCCAGTTAGGTTTTGTCCAAAATCATACAAACATTCCAATCCACCAAACGCCAAACCCGAGAACCGCGAAAGCCGAGAACCGCTCTAGTTTTATATTCGGAATAACGACCCTTATTTTATATTCGGAATTACGACCCTTATTTTATATTCGGAATAACGACCCTTATTCTACATTCGGAATAACGACCCTTATTTTATTTTCGGAATTACGACCCTTATTTTATATTCGGAATTACGACCCTTATTTTATATTCGGAATAACGACCCCACCCCGTATAGATACTAGTTATACTCCCACTGTTGAGACAAACGACGCAGAGGATGATGTCACAGTTGTAGACCATATTGATTCCACTCCACAGGCTAACATAGACGACGACGACGATGATGATGATGATGATGATGATGATGATGATGATGATGATGATGATGATGATGATGATGATGATGATGATGATGATGATGATGATGATGATGATGATGATGAAGATGATAATGATAATGATAATGATAATGATGATGATGATGATGATGATGATGATGATGATGATGATGATGATGATGATGATGATGATGATGATGATGATGATGATGATGATGATGATGCAATGATGATGATGATGATGATGATGATGATGATGATGATGATGATGATGATGTGAGAGTGATCAATTTGCTTCAGAGGAGGAGGATTAAGGCTGAATCAGCAATAACAGCACAGCAACACTAACACTACTTCCATGTACCTTAACAATTGCAATATATAACCCAACTTGAATTGTCAACTCAACATTTACACTCATATCATGTGATACAAATATATAAATCGAGTACATGTACATTCAAATTCACAAGTTTTCTGAGTTCGAGATTCTATATCTCAATATGTTTAGTAATAGGTCCTACAAAATGAAATTCTGAAACTGAAATAATAAAAGTTTAAGAATAACAAGATGATGATGAAACTGCGAAACGGACTATTAGGTGTGAACATTTCTAATTTAAAATACCACAATGCTTAGTTTTGAAAAGATAGACATTGATGTTATTAATCAAAATATACAAAATTCATCCCATTAAATCCTAGATCTTCAATAGAGAGGAGTATTATCTCTATTGAAATGTTGTGTGGGGCTGATACAATGTCTGCTTCGCCCACACCTGTTATGACTTGCATATTTTAAAAGCCCGGTAACCAGTATGGGTATTAATAGACTATTGCGGCAACACGTTATCTAATACTAGCTTACGGGATACATAAAATAAGTTGGATACAAAACCAACGGTGGGAGTTAAAATACTTCTAATACTTAAAACATATTAATTTAATACACACATTGACCGATGCGATATATGTAACACTGTTTGTGAAGTTTATAGACAATTATTTCACCCAGGTTCTTTTTATTACACCTAAACTGAAAGATAATCTCTCTTACTTTGATCATGATATTGCAAAATATTGATTTTTGATTGTATCGAAAATTTATCACGTGGATGAACACACGTAATCGGAGGCGCTGTTTAAATGATCATATCGTAAAATCTAATTGGAAAGGGTATCTGTTCTTGACGATTTTATGAAATTGTAATATTTGTTTGTTAGAATAAAGCATACGAGACATTCCAAAAAGAGACTCTTTAGCCCTAATGTACATGTAATCCAATGGGTGGTTTATTTAGTGCTGTGCCCCTTGTAACACGCAGTGGTGACACTCGATTTATATCGATTTCCATTGATTTTGAGTCTATAAAAGAGGTAATTTTATCTTAATTTCAAAGAAAAACATTTTTTGTCCATGTCATACATAAATATCATGAACACGACCCAATTTTCTCACAAATTTGGAGCAAAAACGGGTGAAGAGCATCATTTTACTACACATTTCCTTGTTTTTAATTTCTCACAATAATGGACCCCCTCGCCATGGTTATCCGATTATAGACCTACATATCTATGCTCGTTTTATCAGGGGCTTAAAAAATAAAAATTTAACTAAATGTTTTTAAACCAATTTGTCATTGACATTAAATCATGTCGGGGGGGGGGGGGGGGGGGTGACCAGGTTTAATTTGAGCCTAAATTAAGACAAAGTATCAAAATGTCAATAACAGTACTCTGGGCTATTCCCTAGAGGATATAACCCAAAACAAATTACATTGTGAGTTTACCTGACATACGATACATTATGCGTGACAGATAAAAAGACAATTTAGGCCTATTATTATTTCAAAATTGAAATGTTTTCACCCATACCCCTAAAATTCGGCAATTTTGGACCTAACATTTTTACATTTGTATCTAAGGTTTGATATAGGGTGAGCACGCCTTTGTGTAATCAGTTTCATGGTTCATTAGGTTTTTAAAACATCGCATATATATATACTTTTAACATAATATGAAACATAAATAGTCTCATTAACATCTCCATGATGAATGAAAGAGATTATAAAAACATAGAAATTCTGCAAAATGGCCTTAAAGTGCCCAAAATTCGAACATTAGAAATTGAGTATCGATGCGTTAAGTAACATAACTTTAGTTAGAGGTGGTATTTAAATTAACTATATAGACAGTTTATCTTGATATTATTTGGTGTTTACAAAAATGCAACAACAAAAAGTTATTATTTTTTTATTGTGTGTTATTACACGTTTGGGAACGAGAGTGACGTTTTATTTATGGATGTTATGAAGAACTTTCTGAGAGAGTCAGGCAGAGGTGTGCAGATGGGGGTCGGCCAATTTTGTTTGTACTTTGGGGATAAGATACGTGTCCATGAAGATTTACAATGATGGTAATAAAAAATTCTGGGTACCCCCCTACTGGGAGATATATGACCCTTAATAGTACATTTTCAGAAGTGAAAAAAGTAATTTTTCACAATTTTCAGACTAGTGCCAATTACTGACAACATTATAATATCATTTCAGTTATGCTTTCCATCAAACATTCATCTTTTGTCTTTACAATGCAATAATTAAAAAAAAGTTTAAGATATTGGATTGTTCCATTTTTAGAGGGGGGTATAATGGCATTTTCAGGGTTTTCATTAAATGGAGAAAAGGCAAAATGAAGGTCAAGTTTGCAATAGCATAGCAAAATTGCCAGTGATTTTTTTTTATTGTTGTTTTCCTCAGAGCACCAATAGACACAGATAAAACAATTCAACAAATAAAATCGACGGAGACTTGTTCATTATTAATATATTCACACCATATACTCGGCCATTTTCTGAAAAATACAGATTTTAGTATTTTCATACTTGGCGTTAATTTAGTAAATTAGTTCTCTCAACTGAATGAATGTTGCGGTTAAAATAATTATTTCTTACAAACAAGACCAATATTGTTCATTTCTACAAATAAAGTTAATAAGATAAAATAAAATTGGACTGTTCCATTATTTTCATGGGTAATTCCTACAAAAAAAATCCTGAATATGTGAAAAGTCAGGTTTTGTGATGATGCATCGTAACATAAAACTCGTGCTAGTATATTAAGCAAATGACAATAATATTCTTTAAATGTACTTACAATAGTGCGATGGAAATGTGCTATTCCATAAGTTAATGGTACCCCCCCCCACCCCCCTATAGAAGGCAAACATTTGTTAACAGACAATTCTGGGAATTCCTATGCCTTCTATACCATTTTGAAGGGACATGGATGTTTTCTGGGGAATTCTCACCAGCGTAAAAGTAGTTTGAAGAATTCACACACACACACCTTCCATGTGGGGGTGGGGGGGGGGGGGGGGGGGGGCGGTACCATTAATATCAGGAATAGCCCAAAATGAGACTATTCCACTCATTAAAGAGGGGTGTTTTGTTATATCCGGGCAGTATGAATTTGCAATACGTTTGACCAATCAGTTCCAATGATGACATTGTACAATTTATATTTTTAAGACAGCACTGTTCATGCTATGCCATAGTTTTCTAGGATAATTTATAGTTACAGAAATAGTTATTTACATGTAAGATCCGACTATCTGACATGTTGGTTCAATCTCCCAACTATCAAAATAGTGTAGTATGTATATCAATACAATACATATTTTGTTGATAATATACTGTAAGCTATTAACATACGCCTAATGCTTTAAATATATTGTGCATGCAAACTCCAGAAGATTTAGAATTGATAATATAACTTTGATTTGATGGCTGGTTTGATAGCTGTGTTTTTGTTATAAATAAATTTGTTGGGGTGTTTGTTTGTTTGTTTTTCATTTACAAAGACATAAAACGCCTATTCAAAACTACTTTGTCTATATTTAGACTACTGTTATGATCACTGCACATAATATTGTTAATAGAGCTGCGACACACATGAGCGTCAACTCCGGGTTGACAGTCATGAAGTATTTCCATTAAAAAAAAGTAAAAGTAAAGACTCGCGCCGAGCATCTCTCTTTCATTAGCGTTTGGGCCAGACTCCCCCATGTAATATATGGCTGTGGGGGGTTCGCCACTCCTCCCGCACAACGGGTCTGTTTTACTACCCAACATGAATTAATGCCGGAACAAAACGTTTGCTCAAATATGATACCCGGGATGATACCCTTTTCAAAGATTTCTTTAAAAAAAGTTGTTACTATTTCATAAGTCACTTTATGGTTAGAGTTTGACAATTTTGACACCTTCTCGTTTTTTATAAAGAGAAAGGAACTTCTGATCCATGTTTGAACAAACATATACATTCAGTTAGAGATTCACTTTAGGCTAAATATTAGCCAATATATCGATCATCTAAAGTATCTGTAAGTGTTGAAAAACACCATTTGCCAGTCAAACCTACACCCCTATTTAATATAATGGAATAATCCAAGAGTACTTAATGACATTTACACTTTAATTTCAGTGAGATTCAATTTAGGCTAAATGTTAGCCAATATCGATCATCTAAAGAAGGCCTACCAAGGCCTACCTGTAAGGGTCGCAAAACACCATTTGATAGTCAAAACTACAGGACGTTCACAGTTTAAAACAAACAATAAAGAACAAGTAATACCAAGACTTCCACATATTGAATACATACAGTGTGTTGCCTTCTCATTGAATGAATTGCCACACCAACAAAAACATGAATTGTTATCTGATTTTGAACATTTTGAATAGTACCCCTGTAAAAGAATGGAACAATCCAACATCATTATACTTTTAAAATGTATTTTATATATTCTGTAGTCTTTTGCAATCAATATCATGATATTTCACTGAAGAAATAGTGAGTAATACTGAAAAAATACAACGATTGTACTTCCTGTTTGATACGGGTGAAATTTGACCAATGTTATATAAAAGGTGGTTGTGAGTAATAAAAAGTTGAGTCTCCTTCGTTTTGAATGCATTGTATTAACCACCTTAGATGAGAGGTTGCTTCCAGTAAAGATCAATCTTCTAACTACACTGGGAAAGGTACAGTGGCATTGTAAAATATACCTACATTTCAGAGTTTTCGAAATTTTTAAAAACTTTCGAAAATAAGCTCACCCCCCCCCCCCCTGTATGATAATGGAATATTCCAATGATAACAACTTTTTTCTGTGTGCGTGATAAAGACAAGGGATGAAACATCATAATGTACAAAATATAGTGTTCATAGATCTTCATCTTACACTGTAAAAGATTGCAGTTTTTTTACGGTAAAATACCGTAAATTTTACGTTGAAATGGCTGCGACATGAACAATTTACGGTTCACCGTAATATTTACGTCGGACAGCCCGTATTTCACATCAGTCACTCCATTTTACGGTATTTTACCGTATTTTGGATTTTGCTGCTATCGAGTTGATTATAGATTGGATCCACTTAATGTTCTGAGCCTATGTGATCACTCCTTTCGTTGCTTAAACAATATTGCTTTTATTTTCAGAGCTAATCATACTTAGTCAAACTAATTTTGTTAATGTTTGAAATATATAACAAGTCATTGTGATTAGATTATTTGAATTACCAAAATAAAACAGCAGTGAAACGAATACGATCTAGTATTTAAACGTTGAATTTTAGATAGCCGAGTTTTAAGTGCCGTGAGGCAGGGAGTTTTAGATGCCGTGATTTTACACTGGTTTATGGTAAGAGGCTAAGAGCTACTATTTTTCATTGTATTTCTACATTTTGAAGTATGTAATTGGTTTTGAGAGCAATAAGAGCAATGTTTGCTTGTTTTACTTGCAAACTAGGCCTATTTGTCGTCCTTCTTGCCCGAGACTTGCATTTATGTAAGCTTACTGACCAGTTCTTGCAGGTGAACAAATTTGCCCACCGACTTAGTGGCCAAATTCTCCCACTAAGATAAAAAGCGTAATAAATTCGCTATTTTTCATGTTTGAAACACAAAATAATTGTTCCAACGGAGTAAATATCTGCTGGGGAAAGGTTTAAGTTTCATTTTCTGTTTGAATTAAGCAAATTCTGATACTTGTTTAACTTTAATAGATGAAGAACATTTTGTGATTTTTGGTTTGAGACTGAGAGGCTTGATATCTCCCAACACTATATCTGGGTTGATCCACTAGTCTAAATGAGTACTTGTGGCCAATGAAATACAAGGGGTGTGTCAGAAACATCCATTCAGCATCAAGCAAAAGTTTTGTCTATTGTAAAAAAGTTTTTGTAGTGATGGGCGGCGCAACGATAATCGATACCATGTGATTTTTGTAATAGGGGGGGGGGGTTTGGTGTGAGGCAGGGTATACAGTGGCGGATCCAGGATTAAAATTTACGGGGGGGCTGAAACCAAAAAAATTGTAAAAGGTCCCCAATTTTTTTACCGTCAGCTCGTGATTTTCTGCTAAGGGGGGGGGGGGGGGGGGGGGGGGGTGTGGTTGTCCCAAAACCGGCAAAAAATAAATCGCATGGTACAAGTGGCAAATGTACCAACGGAACCTACCTATGTATATTGTCAAATTTACGGGGGGCGCGTACACGTTAAAGGTATATTGGAAAATTTTACGGGGGGCGCCCGCCCCCTCCGCCCCCCCTGTATCCGCCACTGGTATAGGGAGGGTGTTTAGTGATTGGGAAGGGATTAGTGATGGGGGTGGTATCTGGTATATGTGGTTGGGAGGGGGTTAGTGATGGTGAGGGTGTTTGTGGTTGGGGAGGGGGTTAGTGGTGGGCAGGGGTTGTGTTCGAGAATGGGAATGGGATTGCCCTGGGGAGAGGGGTTGTGGTGGGGAAGGGGGATGGTGGCGTGGATGCATGGGGTGGGAAGGGTTGGCCTAGGGGTAGGGTGTTTGTGGTGGGGTGGGGGAGTTTTGTGGTTGGGGAGGGGTTTTGTGGTAGGTGAGGGGTTTGTGGTGTGGTTGGGAAGGGGAGGGGGTTTAGGGTGGGGTTGTGATGGGATGGGAAGGGGAGGGAGGTTTGTGGTGGGGATTGTGATGGTAAAGGGATTGTGGTGGCATGGGGTGGGTGGGGTGGGGATTTGTGGTGGGGAGTGGAGGTTGTTGGGGTGGTTAAGATGTGGAGGGGCATTGTGGGAAGGTGGAGTAGGCTTGTGGTTGGGGTTGAGTGGGTTTGTGCATGGCCATGGGGTTGGGAGGGGTTTGTGGTAGGGTGGTGGGGGAGGGGATTTGTGGTAGGGTGGTGGGGGAGGGGATTTGTGGTAGGGTGGTGGGGGAG
The DNA here is from genome assembly GCA_035610835.1 of Ophiura sarsii. NCBI lineage: Eukaryota > Metazoa > Echinodermata > Ophiuroidea > Amphilepidida > Ophiuridae > Ophiura > Ophiura sarsii. Next base: position 90,241 of record JAYJML010000069.1, on the reverse strand, counting down.
GGGATTTGTGTGTGTACACCAATATAAGTACACAATAAGGCCAATAAACAAGTTGACTTGTCGGACGGTCTTAATTTTTTTCTTTTCTTTTTTTTCTTTTTTTTTTTGAACAGTTTAAAACAGGGAGATACTACACAAAAACATGTTTTAAAGATTTTTTTTTAATTTTTTTTTATTGATTTTTTTATTTTTTTATTTGATTTTTAAACGAGCAGATACTACTCAAAAGCACTTTTTCATCTTTCCTTATTGTTATGTGCTTCTTTCATTTTTTTCTTCTTTTTCTTTGAAAAAAAAAATAGCGACCCTAGATTTCCAAAAAATTGGGTCGGTCGGTCGGAAAGAGCAAGTCAACTCCTTTTTTTTTGGCCTAAGAGTAGAGGATTCTCTGTTTGTTAATGTAATAGTGCACTTTCAATGAAAGCTTGAAAATTAAATTTCAAAAATTTAGTTTTTGCCAAAAATGACTGAAATTGCATCTTTTTTCTCGTAAAACCTAACCATGAATTGTTTTGAAGCGACGCAAACTATTTTGGTATCAAGTTCAGCTATCGATATATGAAGGATAGAATAGAAGATGCCATTTTGTGTGTGGAAGCGCTACTTTTGGATTAACTGTAAATACTGGCAAAATGTCCACTTGCCACAAAATGACTGAAATTTCATCATTTTTCTGGCAAAACGCAACCAAGAATTTTTTTGAAGCGACACGAAATATTTAGGTATTGAGTTAAACAATTGATATATGAAGGGTAGAATATGCCATTTTTTGTGTGGAAGCGCTACTTAGAGAGCAAGAATTAGCAGGACCCCTAGATATGTGCTTGCGCGAGAGGGTTGCATCAACCGATCCATTTATGCTGGCTAATTTCTTTAGAACTTTTCAAGTTTAAAGGTAGATGACCCGATCACATTTTCGTAACACAGAATTATTTCAAACATACGGAGATTTTCATATCATATGAAAGCTCGTATTTTTCTCATCATCATACTGAAATTTGACGGCCTAAATCGGTATAATTACGGAGAAATCGATGAAATAACGTCGAATTACCGCGAATGGTGGTATACCACCGATATAGTTTGTGTACTACTCAATGGGTACAGTTCACAGCATCTTGTGCGTGTAAAATAAGAACCATTAGAGCTATGCAACTCAAACTTTGGAACACGACTTTTTTAAGGATGACCTTTCATGTAGAATAGAAAACTTCAAGTTGAAAATCGAAATGTGATCGGGTCATCTACCTTTAATGGCACTTCAAAAATCTATTATTTATCACAAATATGACCAAACAGTTCAAAGTTTTTCTGTCGTGTATGAATTATATTTATTTTTGCTCGAGAAATGCGACAAATCAATGCACTTGCACTGGATTTTGATGCTTGTCCTATGCATTGGACAAATCAAAATGCGCTTGCATTGATTTTGTTTCATTTCACTAGCTAAACTAAATACGTGTTTATTAAATAACTATGTTTTACCTGTTGACTACTTCTTGCATCCTGGGTTGATTTATGAAATAGTAATGTAATGTGGCGTACCGCAATGTATGACTTATTTCTGTGTGTGCTGGGTATCTTGGGTACACAAATATCCCTAAGCTCAAGTAACTGGTTAATTTGTGTACTTGGCCTTAATTATAACAAGCCTTTCCATCTTTATAAGCTAATAAAATGGATTTTGTTATGACAAATCTTCTGCATCAGCAGTTTGCACATCATATAATACTTACTCTTATGCCCATACCTTTTGACTGACCATATGGGTTTAGTGTAAAATACATGCCTTTAAAAAATTGCATTTTGTGGGACATAATTATGATAAACTTTGGAACAAAGTTTTTAATTTATTTTATTTGTATGCCTTCTTACTCATAGATCAGGACGTGCTTTCTGCCAACCGGTTTTTCATTTTGGTGGATGGGACTGCAGTTATGGAAACAAGTTCATTTGTGTCAGCGCTAACAATGGTCATGAGCTGTTATTATGTACTAGGAATCCAATATAATCAGCAAACGCCATGCTCGTTAGAATTCATCCAAAGGTAAGAATGATGAAAAGAGTTTACAAAAAGTAACCATTGAAACAGTCAGTTACTATACTAATCAATAGTACACGTCACTGACAAAAAAAGCGGTCAGATTCCCCTTTCTAACAGATAAAGTAGTGTTCTAAAAATAAACCTACATGTACCAAAACACCCTGATTAAATGAAGAAGCTATTCATATAGCTGGTGTTTACATGTTACACTGCAAATTATGAGCGTTTACTATTGGACAAACTAAAAGTAAACTCAAAAGTAAACGCAATTCTAAACACAAAAGTAAACGTAAAAGTAAATGGAAAACTAAACGTTTCTTGCATTTTGCACCGAATTGACCTCTTTATTAGAGAGGGGATTTCTATTACATTGTTCCACAACATCATCAGAGGTTGATTGCTAAAATCATGAAATTCACCATTAACTTAGGCTAACACCATATAGCTCTGTTAATTGTTGTCTTTGTTCTGTTCAATTCAAATGCATGCAGGTGCTTTCTGAAGATAAACCCGGATGGAGGTTCCAGGAAAAGGAAGAAAACGGGAGTTGACCCAAAAATCTACCAACTGATCAACCAGCTGGCAGCCAACGACTATTTGTAAGGTACTAGTACGTTTTGCTGCGGGAGTTGACCCAAAGATCTTCCAACTGATCTGGCAGCCCACGACTATTTGTAAAGTATTAGTACATTTTGCTGTGGGAGTTGACCCAAATAACTTCCAACTGATCTGGCAGCCCACGACTATTTGTAAAGTATTAGTACATTTTGCTGCGGGAGTTGACCCAAAAATCTACCAACTGATCAACCAGCTGGCAGCCCACGACTATTTGTAAAGTATTATTACGTTTTGCTGCAGGAGTTGACCCAAAAATCTACCATCTGATCAACCAGCTGGCAGCCCACGACTATTTGTAAAGTATTATTACGTTTTGCTGCAGGAGTTGACCCCAAAATCTACCAACTGATTTACCAGCTGGCAGCCCACAACTATTTGTAAAGTATTAGTACGTTTTGCTGCTGTGTCAATGACAGAAAATGCATACCCTGTGATTTAGTCACCAGAACAATTTTTAAAATCCTACCAATTGTTCTTGTTTAAATATGTCTGGTCATGTCAGAGTTAGAGGCGAGATGGTGGTTGGAGAACTGCCTTGTACATGTATATAATGCTAGCTATTGTATAATGTTGACTTTGAAGCTTGCTATTATATTGTTGACTTGTTTTGAAAATTATCAATTCATTAAAGGTCATGGATGCATGTATTTCCATTACAAATCATCTCTTTTAGGCCAAAAAAGAAACTGTTGTGTTGCCCTCAAGTGGAATTTGTTTTTTGTTTTTTTTGTACAACATTTTGGTGCATTTTCAACTTTTTTCTCAAAATAACACCAAATCTGACCAAAAATGTATTAGTATTATTTTTAAAGAAGGCAGGGCTGTCAGAAGCTTTTGCCCAAGGGGGGTGCGTTTTCACGATTTTTTACTGGAAGCAGTGGCGTAGCTAGGGTTTTTTTCTCGTAAAAGGTTGCCCCCAAAAATTTCCAAGTCAGTCACCTCGTGAATTTCACGTAAGTGGGTGGGTGGGGGGGGGGGGGGGGGGGGGGGGGGGGGGGGGGGGGGGGGAAGTCAAAAAATTTCGCACGGACACAAAATTGTGCAGTCCAAAAAGCACTGTAGTCAATGTTTTATGAGTAGTTTTACTATCATTGAAATTTGAAACTAAGAAAAACGCAATTTTTACCTTAAAAAAAGAAGAAAAAAAGAAGAAGAGATTTTCAAGGGGGCACCCCCCTTCTGACGGCCCTGGAAGGGTTGGTCGCTTAGGGCGACACAAGCAGATGTTGCTTATCTTGAAGGCCTTCTGTAGTTCATGGTCTAAGCACAACTGCGTCTACACAGTACCCTCAAAGGGGTTTAAAGTGAGCAACATTTTTCTGTCATGGTTATTAAAATGATCATTTATAAAATGTTATTTAGGATGGGATGAAAATACATGTTGTATTGATACGTAAGTGCTTTTAACAATGCGTTTTAAAAACACCAACAGTGTTTGACATGCTTATGCCTAGCAAAACAGCTTGCACCACCTGAATTTTGTCAACTTTTGCACACTTAGCAATAGCATACATCTTTGGCATAAAACTGCTACACATTTCACAAATTGTGTAGCAAATTGTCAAAATTGAGTAGCATTTTGCTTTGCGATACCAGCTATGTCAAACCTTGAACACCGAGTATGATCTCAAGACTCAACTCAACACGTTGTAAGTTTTATTACATGGTGCAGCAGTGCTCAGCACTTTTGGAAGCTTGTATACCCTAGGTACACTTTTTCAGGCAATTTTTTCATTATTGAAGCATCCAGGACAAGATTCATATTTTGGAAAAGTAAATTGTATGGCCTATTTCCAAGTATTCATCATACACTATACAGCGTTATATGTTTTGAGGTGTCCAAGTGTGATATATATTGGTCTCGCTATGAGTTTTACAAATATTGTGCTCGACTGCGTCTCGCACAATATTTTTTAAAACTCATAGCTCGACCAATATCTTTGTGTATCACGCTCAATCCATCCGATTTTATCATTATTATGCAGTGAGAATCTGACTTGACAAAAAAAATCAAAAATCAAAAAAAAATCAAAAAAAACAAAAACCATAATATTGTAAAAATATCAATAACATTTTTTTTTCAAAGTACAGACAATTAATTTTTTCCCTATTTTTTTTAAATTTTTTTTTTTAAAAATCCCAAAAATGTCTCAAAAAATTGCAATTTAAAAAAACAAACAAAAAAAACCTAAAAAAAATTCCTTCAAAAATTTCACAATATTTCAAAAATTAAAAAAGAACAAATAAAAAAAAAGAAGTTTCTACTGCATTTTTTGACTGCTACTATACAATTGGTATATGATTCATGCAGGTAACCAAATCGACCAAGTTCGCGAATGAACTTGGTCAGTTCAGCTGACCAAGTTCACTTCAGTGACATAAGTTGCAGAATAATAGGTCTTTACCAATGCATTGCAAGTATAGGACGGAAGATTCGAACTGCATAATAATGGATAATATTGGATCCAAAACATAATACTGATAAAATTGGGTGATTTACGCCCAATATGTATTTGTCTCGCTATGAATGTTAAAATATATTGGGCTCGACTGCGTCTCGTCCAATATTTTTTAAAAGTCATAGAGCTTGACCAATAATATGGGCTTAATCTATCCAATTTTATACCAAAATCGTACTAGTTACCATGTCTGAATGATGTATTTTTGCAACTTTGATCACTACAAAACCAACTAAATCTTAAAAAATGCAAGGAACGGAAAGTAATCTGAAGAGAATTTCATTAAATATTGATTGTTTTCAGGAAATGTGGGTGTAAAATTCAAATGCAGTCGGGTGACGAATAACTAGGAATCAAGTTTCAGGGGCCACCTTATAGATTTCAATCAATGTCCTCAACATATAGAGTGTGTTTCTGCAGGGGCACTGCAAAAAGTAAACGCTAATAAACGCTAAGTTTCAATCGGTCAGTTTCTAATCCCCCTGTTTCTACTCGCGAAAAGTTACCGCTAAGTTTATCGATCCAAGTCGATGGGCCACGACATTTGACCTTTTGCAATACCAAACAATGCCACCGCACCTGAATAAGATTGCTTCACAATAATGTATAACCCAGCGTGACACGGTTCACGGCGCAAACTGCTGAGAATCGCCTTTCTGTTTGCCCTACTTCCGATGTTTGGTTAACGAGTTATCGGGTAAAACAATATCTTAAATTGTTCGTCTGATTGCAAGGATTCCAGAAATGATAGCTTTTACCACCTAGAGTGTCTGTTGTACCTTATAAAGGGGTCAAAAGGTCAGATTCTATATAGGGCAGTGTACCTTGACCTTTTGACCTGCACAAAATATTCCCGGTGGTAAAAAAACACCTATTTCTGGAATCCTTGTGATCATACGAACAATATGAGATATTGTTTTTCAAAATCGGAGCAAGTTTAAATTTTGACCTCATATGCAAAGGTCAACGACCTTTTTATGTTACCCGATAACTCGTTAACCAAACATCGGAAGTAAGGCAAACTATACTTTTTCGGAATCCTTGTGCTCAGCCGAACAATTTGGTGTGCTTTTCAGCTTAATTAAAGTCATTTGAATTTTTGGGCCCCTGTATGGCGGCCATTTTGGAATTTGCGCTAAAAAGAACTTTCCCGTCACTTTTGAGAGGTGCATGGGAGCTCATTTTCTCTTAAAATGGTTCTAGTTGACAAATTCACTAAGAAACTTTGGTATCAAGAAATTGGTCACGAAATCCAAGAAAATGACTCTACTAATAGTTCTTTTTCTAACATATAATGCACACTGTTGTGCTTGCAGGACCCCTTCTTTCATGACATTCTTGTATTTGTTTTGTATTTTTTAGAGTTATATCATATATTGTAAAACACTCTGAGGGATTGTGATACACAGTGAGCTATTATATGAAACTGTTGTATCATTATTATTATTATATTTAAATTTGTGCTATAGTGACAATGTATTACGGTTATCACTCGGAGACCAGACTATTGGTCACAATTTTGGGGCGTAAAAAATAGATTTAGATAAGTACTGTATAGTAGTGAAAATAAGTTACAATTTGCAAAAGAGAAAAGATGGAGCTGTTTTGAGCAAAATTACTTTTTTTGGCCCACTCGGTTAACTGGCATGAGATTTGTCAGCTGAAATCAGCGGATTTGGCAGCTCAAATTTACAGATTTTCCGCCCAATTAAAGGTTGTTTTAGCCGAGTAGCCAAGTTTTCTCAGCCGATTCTTCTTTTTCAAATTTCCTGTCTAATGCCTGAATTTAGGAGGGAGTGAATGATGTATCGTTATTCTACCTTATTAGCTATTGGCAAGTCATTTCAAAAGAGGGTGTATATCATCCAGTTGCACATGCGCATGCCCAGAGCAATTAAAATAACAAAAGTGAGCAGGGATGTTAGACTTTCAAATTTATTCGGAATTACTAATGTGTAGAAGAATTCCAAATTTTCTGGCTTTCCAAAATTTATATAAAATAAACATAATTTGTTTCTTCAAATAATTTTAAAAAGTACTATAAGTGCAGGAAAGGTGCATTTTTAACTCATTAAAAGTCGAAACAATTCTTGAAGATGATTTGATATACAAATTCAGACGTGGTCTAAAAATTACGGCCGCTGTTAAAAGTTAATTGGTTGGACTTCTCTCTCAACCAATATTGGACCAATATTGGTGACCAAGAGAGTGCCAATGGCATTGGCACGATTGGCACCCTCTTGGTCACCAATATTGGACCAATGGTTTTACATTGGCGCTCTTCAATTGGCATCATGTTGGCAACCAATATTGGTCCAATAATGGGCACAATATACCAGGGGCATAAAAGGACACCATTGATTTGATATACAAATTCAGACGTGGTCTAAAAATTGCGCCCGCTGTTAACAGTTATCGCTTGATCTTGTGCTTTGTCCTGTACCTTGAAGATTTGTTCCCTTGTTCTGGGCTTGGCCTTTGCCAAAGTTGGTCCTGGCCACGGGTTGGCCCGGGATCCGCTCACTGCTCTTTAGGGGAAATAAAAAAGATCGCCCAATATTGGCCCAAGCTTGGCCCATGAGCAAATACAATTGCGCCAATATTGGGCCAATACAACATCAATATTGGGCCAATATTGTAATGCTGTCTGGGATATTAGTCCTTGCCGGTGGACACATTTGGCCACCAATTTGGGAACCATATTTGGCCACCAAGACAAAATGCGTAATAAATTCACAATTTTAAGCTTACCCTTTGATTTTGTTTTCAAACCTTGTTTTATTATTATTTATAGCTATAATTTCTGTGCTAAGTTCAAATTGTTGAAGCTTTGTCGTCCATCATAAAGACGGGGATGCCCTCATTTTTTTTCTTCTCATTGCTTTCCCCCTAGTCTGGAAATTTTGTGTGGACTGTGTTATCACTTCATATCATCTTTTATCACAACAATTGATGAAATAAAGTTAAAGAAGAAATAACAAAAATAACAAAAATATTTGACAATCTCAAAAAATAGGTGAGGGCGGGGACGAGAACCACGTTAATTATTTAAATTGACCTTACATATTCTCTTCTAAAAATTAGTGATGATATGAATGGATACAATATCATAGTATTATAGTATTTCGTAATAAAAACATGAAACGGATTCGATATTGGGAATTCCCCGTGGCGCAGCATGTTCAATCTTGACTCCTTTGTATTTACGACGGCGAACCGGTTTAAATATACACATGGAAAAAAGTATCGCACTACTTTTTTTTGGTTGAAAAGTGCAAATGTGGCCTCGAATTTTGCCACCATGGTGTGATATTAAGGATCATTTGTTTGCGTAAGCTGTGCAACAAAATGTTGTGCAACAAAAGGGCCACATTTTAGTTTGTGACGTAATCGATGTAATGTTTTTTCAAGGCCAAGGGAAAAATGCATGATTTTGTCCAAAAACATTCATGAAACAAGTTTGGGTATAACGCGATATTGAATAGACTTTAAAAACTTAAAATAGTCATTATATTAGTCACCGTTGATTTTGTTTTTGTTTATTTGACCTAGGTCAACACCTTCGCAATATTGATTTTGTCATTTGAACTTCTTTAAAATTTGACCTATTTTGACCTTAGACCCCATAACCGTTGGGCGTACGAAAAAGGGAGTTTTTTTGTTTATTTTGACCCCAGATGACCTTTGACCTTGGAATACTTAATTGTGTTACCAAAGATTACAACTTTAGAGATTAATCATCGGGCCTCTCAATATTGCGTTGTACCCAAACTTTTTCCATGCTGCATGTTTTTGGACAAAAACATGCATTTTCCCCTTGGCCTTGAAAAAACATTACATCGATTACGTCACAAACTAAAATGTGGCCCTTTTATTGCACAACATTTTGTTGGACAGCTTACGCAAACAAATGATGCTTAATATCACACCATGGTGGCAAAATTCGAGGCCACATTTGCACTTTTCAAAAAAAAAGCAGTGGTGCGATACTTTTTTCCATGTGTATATGTATACTATTTCGTTAACATGTGTATACTGGGTCATTCGGTGTATTTACTTTTCGCTCGTTGGTTTTATTGACATAAATCCTTATAGACAACCATTTACAATTTACAAAGGAAATGGGCGGAGTAGTTTTTTCGAGATCTGTCACCTTAAACGATCCATAAGGGTGAGAATCAATGACCTCATTCATGGTGCCTGGGACTGACATTTTCGCTTGTAGGAACAAAATTCGAAGAAAAACTTTTTTTTTTAAATATCATTTTTTTTTTTAAAAAGGATTTTTTTTTTTAAATATCAATTTAAAAAAAAATGAATTCAAGTTTTTGAATTTTGAATTTGAATTTTGAATTACACGCGGCGGCGGCGAATAGAGCGTGGAAATGGGGGGGGGGGGGAGAAGTAATCGGAACTTGAATTACGGGAGGGGTATGGAAGTAAGCAGAACTTGAATTAAACATATTTTGAACAGATTATTTATGTCAATTACACGCGGCGGCGGCGGCGAATAGAGCGTGGAAATGGGGGGGGGGGGGGGGAGTAATCGGAACTTGAATTACGGGAGGGGTATGGAAGTAAGCAGAACTTGAATTAAACATCTTTTGAACATATTATTTATGTCAATTACACGCGGCGGCGAATAGAGCGTGGAAATGGGGTTGGGCAGAACTTGAATTACCGGGGGGGGGGGGGGGGGGGGGGTAAGCAGAACTTGAATTACCGGGGGGGGGGGGTGGTGTGAAAGTAAACAGAACTTGAATTACGGTAGGGGGTGGAAGTAAGCAAAACTTTAATTACGGGGAGGGGTGGAATTCAAAATTCAAAATTCAAAAACTTGAATTCAATTTTTTTTTCTCATTAGAGCGTAATTCTTTTAAAATTATATTTTTTGATATTTAAAAAAAAAAGGTTTTTCTCCGAATTTTGTTCCTACAAGCGAAAATGAAACCCTTATATTTCTGCCATTTCGATAAAAAAACATGTTAAACTTTATATCGATTAAAACAATCATTGGTGCCTAGGGCACGTGTTCGAGAAGTGACAATGTCGCAGGATCTTGTATGAAAAGACAGTGGGGTGGAGAAAATGAGCTTTTATACACAGCTCTATGGAGAAAAATTTACATAATCGTCCATATCTCGAAAAGAAAATCATTCATTACACATTTTCTTTTTTCAAAGTAACTTTTTTGGGAAGCCTATATGCAACTCTTCAAATTATATATAATTATAATCCTACAATTAGTCCTACTTTGCTGAACGTCAAATTGACTGGAATTTATTTATATTTCATGTCACATCACACCCATCTCGATCCTAAAAACCACCATTCCCGCCGGAACATACGTCATTACTCCGCCTACCCCACCCGTCATGCACGTTACTTCCTTTACACTTTCCACGCGGCAGTCACCTTTACACTTTCCACGCGGCAATCAACGCCGAAAGTTCACAAAATGTTTAAAAAACCCATATTGTATTGACTTTCAATACCCTATTTAGAATCACTATGAGAAACGCATTAAAAGAATTTTAGTTAAAGGAAGCACAAACATACCTAGTCTTAGTTCTGTTATCCTTGAGGTATACTTTGAAAATTGGGAAAGGTTTCTGAAAAATCTGTTTTGTATTATAATGTCATAACTAATTACCGCGTGTAGTGTTAACCTCAACCCATTTTGGGTGGTTTATCTCCAATCATGTGTATACCACTCCACCATGGTCTGGGTCATTCGGTGTATTTACTTTTCGCTCGTTGGTTTTATTGACATAAATCCTTATAGACAACCACTTACAATTTACAAAGGAAATGGGCGGAGTAGTTTTTTCGAGATCTGTCACCTTAAACGATAAGGGTGAGAATCAATGAACTCATTCATGGTGCCTGGTACTGACATGAATACCCGTCGTGAATGCCTATTATTTATATTTATTTACCCTCTCCCGGGAGGACTGCAGTTTTTACAGGCCCAAGATATACATGCGGCAAGGAGATTGGGATACGTGACCGCAAGGTGTTGAATTGTAGTGTACCCAGGGGGGCAGCTTAACCCCCCGGTACCATCATGCTGTAAAAGGTTGGGGTATACAGGGAACCATTATGACCTACACAACATTCCTAGGGTGGACAATCTGAAATATCAGGTGCACAAAGACGGGGGTTCAAAGATCAGGGGTCAGATTCTGGTGAAATTTGAGCAAACCATATAAAGTTTGGTATCAAATGATAGCAAATTTGATGCTGAACGTGTGATATGACATTCATATTTTTTTTAAACAATTCGTTTTCATGTTATGACCTAAACTTGAATGTTGGACACATGACTCTGAAAGTGTATTCCATGTCCTTTTTACTGCGCTCAGCATCAACGTTATTATAGTGTAATTTGGTTGATAATAGTGTTATGATTTGTTTATAATATACGTTCAAAACCTTAAGTCACTCCCTATTTTGTCCAACACTTCATAGCCTTTTGATACCAACAGGTAAGCGATTGGAGACAATGCGCATTCGAAACTGCATGTTATACAAAGTCGCCTCGATGAGTTTCAAGTTCAGCTATCAGAGAAGCCAACAACAACTTTCTGGCTGATATATCTTAAGATGTGTGATATACTATTGAAATTCATCTGCTGTGAGAGAGAAAGAGACTGGTATGGGCATCTGTGTGAATCAGCAAACATGCTTCCCTACCTAACTGCTGCAGGACATTACAAATACGGCCAGCAATCGCTACCACAATAATTATTTGTATAAGATGACGCAACTGGAAACTGTAGCTCCTAGTGTCCATCAATCTTTTCTTCAGGGAAACTTTGTCGCGAGACGAGCTCACGGTTGTCACAATAATATTTCCCCGACATGTTGTTGGAGCATGTATTATAATGCAGATGCGAAAGAGTCTAGCGGTTTAGATGGTATCACTTTGAATGAATCAGCCCGGAACAAAATGGGTGTTCACTAAACCCTTTACAGCAGCTGCATCATTCCAGCTTAAATCCATGCTATACTCTGTTTGGCCATCTCGAGACAGTGACGTAACTGAACAGGCGCAGCTTTTACGCACGCGTGTGTATCTTCCGCCTTTCAACGCTCGTGTTTGTACGCCAGCGCCGCGAGTATGCGCGCGCGTTATGTGATGCAATTAGTAGAATACGCGGTTACGTCACTGTCTCGAGATGGCCAAATAGAGTATAGACATGAACCCGGCCCTGAAACACAGAACCCGCACCATGAATCTGGTAAAGCACGAGTGGCAATTAAGGACATGAAGGATGCTTCACTTGTCTTACATATCATAGACGCCACTGAAGGCAGTAATCAGTGGAGCAATCCATTCACACTGCGAAAGCCCCAACTGGTGAACATCTTAACTGGACAGGGAGCAGATGAAAAATGAAAACACAACTGACACAACAGTTCACAAAATTGTCAAAAATGCATTGGAACAAGCAATAGCAGGCAACGACAACAAGAGTAACATAGTAAAACTCAATACATTTCATACCTAGAACAACAAATTAAAGACATTTGCATCAAAGAAAATAAAAGAAAAGAGTGTTGAAGTAGTCACTCTTATGACAATGTTGTTTCAATATGCTAGGTCTTGTCGCCGAATAGATACGGCGCTTGCCCTGTACACAAGAGGTCCTGGGTTCCATTCCCGGGCGATATCGTGTTCCCATATTGTCTCATTTCTATTTACGACGGCGAACCTGTTTAAATATTATATCAAAATTATTTGTTTAATACCCGACGTGAATGCATAGTATTTATGTATTTATCCTCTATTCCACTCAAACATTCAACAATGAAAAAGATGTAATGTAAAGTGTTCCGCCTTCCCCCTGTTCGATGTTGAATCCCAAGATTTGCCCACCATCAGCACAGGGCCTCGCAACATTGATCGGTAGGGAAGGGGGAGGGATATGAGTAAGGCTATCAGAAACAAGTTTTGATTTTCACATGACTCAAATAGCGTGCCTGTTATGGTCAAATAAGCATGGCGATTAGGGTCAGTGTACGAACACCTTTTTTCTATGATTGTAGCTAATAAAATCCCTTCGGCTAACAAGCCATTCACCGATCAACTTTCAGATAGCCCACTCAACTCATTCTTCCTCAAGCCAATCACCCTTCAAGAACTGAACAACCTGCGTTACCTTCTAAAATTCGGTAAGAGCACTGGCACATACGACATCGATCCAGGTATTGCTATACAAATCATATGATCACATCGCGACACCTCTTTTGCACATTTTCAACCAATCACTACTAACATGACCAAACGGGTATTGTCCCACATAAACTGCGAAGGTCATCTCTATCTTCAAAAGCAAACACCAGCACATCATTACTAACTACAGGCCCATTTCCGTATTGCCACCCCTCTTAAAGATACTTGAGAAAATAGTACACACCAGACTATTATACTATTATAAACTGATCAACAAAAGTTGGAAGTTTGTAGTCAATCGCCATTTCTTTGAATATTTTGTGATATATTCATATTGTAAATCATATCAATGTAAAGCTGATGTTTTCTTCTTTCTAACGATACCTCGTAGCAATCATAATCTATATGAAATTATACATTTTCTTGAAGATAAGGGTTCAATGAATCCAACCATGAACATGAAATTGACCATTTTGAGAAGAAAAATCTTGAAAATCACATTTTTTGTCAATAATTCAACAAATAAATCAGGTATTAAAAATAAAATAAAAATTCTCCTAGACAATTTCATTATTATAATAAATCTAGAACGACACAATTTGACAACATATATTTTTCGTTATCTTGACGAAACCTAAAATGGTTTTATATTATTTTTTTCAAAATGGTCAATTTCATGTTCATGGTTGGATTCATTTAACCATTTTCTACAAGAAAATGTATACTTTCATATAGATTAAATGAATAATGAAGGAGTTACAGCAGTTTACGGAGGCTATGCTGAGGGTTCACACCCCTTAAGGGTCCCCATTTTATAAGCACGTTTATCAGGGTTTCTGTTGGAGCTACTCATTACGGTTCCATTGCCTGTATATTTCCAGCCTACTTGTTACCCCCAATTCAAAGCTTTATCGGGAGGAATATATAATATTGACTTTCTTTGGCCGATTTATTTGATGTATTGCACCACGCCTGTGTATTTCCTAGCGTGCTACTGGGATCGCTGACCAAGCACTGCCTAAGGCCCTGCGGTGCCAGGGGCGGTATCCTGGTTTGGCCCACAGTAGGAAGGACTTGGTACTTGTTGGGGTCTTTAGAAACATAGTTACAGTTTTTGCTGATTTTCGTGTTTTAATGTTCATAAATGAATAATCTTCATATTTGTTGCTGATCGAATGAGTGAAATCCATTGGATATTAACCAGGCTATCTAAAGGTTACTGACAGAAAATGTTAAAGGTGCTATTCATTGAAAATTGAAATATAGCCAAATTATATATCATTGGAAAGCTTCGAAAAATGGTGGTGTCCACCCGCGGGTGTCCACGTCCCAAAATGCCACTGTAAATAATAAATAGCATTAGAAAGTACCGGTGTAGGGCGGACGCAAACCCGGAAGTGGAGAGGTGAAAATCAAGATTCTTGTATGACGTCAGCAAAGGGACCCGGTAATGTAAACAAACTCATTGTCCATTGTGATGCATGCCTCTCTTGTATCTATTTGAATAGTAGCGCTGTGTGCAGTACTGTCTGTGTGGTATCGATCTCGGACTTCGATGAATGGGTTGAATAGGATGAGGATGAATTTCTGTGCCTGGGGTGACGTCACAATTCTAAACCCCGTTTTGACTATTTATCCCAAGGTATAAGGGGGGTCTGTACTCGAAAGTTTGTATTGCCTATTGGTAATTCCCAGTATATTAGGTTAAGATGAAATAAAGATTAACATATTCTATACAATCTAAGCTTTCCATTGATACCATACATGATCTCAATGAGTAGGAACTTTAACAATTTACCCATACACTCGATCCTTTTTAGATTCAATTAAAATTGGACAATTTTCTGGGTGGAACTAGAAGCCCACAGTCTTACTTTTAACTTCATTTTGTCATAGAAACTAGTGCTATTTCAGATTTTGTCAAATCCATATTTCAAAATTCGAAACAAAATCACACTATCCCTGGAGCAGATTTTAGTTTTACAATATCCCAAATGTAGCGGAAAGTCAACACGTGTGCCAAGTCATCTAATTATGTGGCAAAATTGTAGATAGACTGTCTTGGTCAATCACCCCCCCCCCCCCCCCCTGCATGCGGTCAATGGTGTTTAATTGACCAATCCTTGGGTGGAACTTCGAGCCCAACACGCGACTTTTCTAAGTGTTTGTGTTAAGAAATTCAATGTTTGACTTTCAATTTGTTAAAAAGATTAGTGCAAATTTCAGATGTTATCAAATCAAAAATTCAAATTTCGAGAGAAGTTACGATATAGAGCAGATTTTTAGTTTAAAAGTTAGCCTAATTGGGTTAGAGATCGACACATGTGCCAAGGCACATCGCCGGAGTGTTGACTGCCTTTTGGGTTGTCCAAACAGTTGGTCCGGGGTATTCACACCATGTTCACACGCAAATACTAGCGTCATGGCCAGTTCAACTTGTCAGAAAATATCTCAAACTTGTACTCAAACTATACAGGTAACTGGAACGTAAACAGCCTCTTTCTCACATTGTATTATTATTTTATGTATTCATTTTTGCTGAATAAATTGGATATGAAGGGCGGAAGTTGTATTATAGACCCTAGCTACTATGAGAAATACCTTTTTTTAAATTAAATTCCAAAGCTAGTAATTTACCCTGGAGTTAGGGCATAATTACTTATAGTGCCAAGGTAGATTTGTCTCAGATACGTATATTTGTCTCAGATAGTGGTGAGATAGCTTACTTCTATAGTAAATTACGCTTCATGGCTGGCTCTGGCAGCCGGTAAAAATTAACATTTGGCGTTCAACTACATACCTGCTCTGAAATGAATATGCCAAATTCTAGGTGCTGACTTTGAAGAAACGGGATAATATGTTTCAGGAATATCGGTAGTTGAATGTCACGATGTCGGATTGGTATAACAATTGCAACCTGTGTAGACAATGACAACAATAGATTAATGATAGTTCATTGTACTTATGCATGTACGTTCGACTTACATCAGGCTTTCTCAACTAGATTTACAGATACTCCATATTTTAGTAACCAGCTTGCTGAAGCTCCACAATATACCTCCTTTCGCAGTTTCAGTAGAATTATCAACATGTTTACATCTAAAGTGTATGAAACCATATATATTTGGAAAGCTTATGATCTAAGGATTGAAAATATGGTAACTCGAAATCAAATATACAGGTTTAACCTAACCATTATATAGGGTGTAACAGTTAAAATTGAATACAAAATTGATGATTTTCTTTTTTTCTTCCATTGTCTAAATGCAGGACCTATTCAACGGCTAGGCATGTTTTGCTGTAATTGAGTAAATTACCCATCCAGCCATATACAATATTAATTGGTCAGCTTATTAGGAGATATATATATATATACAGGGTGATCAAAATACGAAATTTTAAATACGGGACAAGATAACTAAAGTATGCAAATACAAATTAGGACTAATTGCTTTTACATCAAAATCAGAGCCTTGATAACTCTTTCCAATTTTCCTGCAAGTAAAATGTTGAAACCTTGACAAAAACGGATTTGTGACTATTATGCACATGGTTCATCCTACTTCGTTAATCAGATTTGAAAATTAGTTAATTAGTTTAATTGATACTTTTAAGTATATTATGTAAAGCATTGTTGCATCGTTTAGAACTAAACTGACATAATACTAAGAATAAGAAAGGACAACGGTTCATCCTCCACTTCCTCCTCTTCCACTTCCTCAACCACCCTGACTAATTATGCTTAAACGAGCTGTATTAAATCAAAAGTGATGGGGTTTTTTCTTTCTCTTTTCAGACTATTAAAGGGTATTAAATTTCCGTTAAAACAAGCCCAAACACAAGTCAATCGCAAAGAGGGTTACACGAATACAATAGCCTAAAGACAACAAAATTATTAAAATGAAACAAAACCACCTGTTATTGGTGCCGAGGTAAAAAAAACCGTGACCTTAATGAAAATCCGTGCCATTTCCAAAGGACCTCTATGGATTTGAATGGGAATCAGCCCAAGGGCTCCCAAAATGGCACATGATTTTAAATTTAGTTATAATAAGTCAAACAAGGTCTTCTAAAAAACTGGGTGGACAAGTGTCAAAAGGATGAGAAGACTTGGAATGGATCTGTTGACTTTTGTGGAAGTCGGCAAGAGGATCACTAGTGTGTTGTTTCTGGAAGGAAATCACCGAGACGTTATGTGAGCGACGTATTGCCTTTGCACTCAAATAATGTACCCCGCACACTTTCACAAGAAACAAAGCACTGTCAAAATTAAAATACATTTTTCCATTTAAACAGCATTTTATTTGCGGTAATAGACACATTTCATATAAAATATCATTAAAATACTAATTTCGCACTGACAATGTGAATTTGGCGCTATTTTTAGCATTTTTAAAAAATGTATACCAAACTACTGCCGACTCATCACAACACAACACAACAGCCGAATCAAAAAAAGAAAATCGTGATAATTTATATTCATTGAACAAAAAAAAGTTAAAAATATTAATAGATAAAACAAGGTCTTCTAAAAAACTGGGTGTACGAGTGTTTAAGGTGGCAAAAGGCTGAGAAGACTTGGAATGGATCTGCGTTGAATTTTGTGGATTGGCAAGTGTATAGTGTTGTTCCGGGAAGGAAATCACCGAGACGTTATGTGAGCTAATGTGGTGAAGTTATGAAGAAAAAGAATTGAAAGAAAAAATATCATTATTTATAATTTAATTTAAATTCCAATCTTTAATTATGAGAAAACATAATTTATGACAAATTTAAAAGTGCAACAAAATAACTTGGATTTCCCGGGGCGCGCACTGGGGACCGTTTCGTCATATGAACAAGTTGTCTGAAAAGTGAAAGCAACGTATGCAATGCAAATGGTTTATCCACTCAATAGTTATGTAGGCCTACTGCTAAATCGAAAATTAAAACCATTTTATCCAAAATAATATTTTTAAATGATCTGTATTGAAAAAAAGAATATGAAATGTGCAAACTACAATCAAGGAAAATAATAGTTGGCACACTTGACGCAACTAATTACAACTATCCCTGTGCTCGCAATTGAGATCAGACTTGGGACATAGCACTGTTTAATAGAAAGCAAAAGTCTCCCCCTTTCTTATATCCTTCCCCACCCCCCATCAATCAATGTTGGGGGACCTACCAAGGCTTCTGATAATATGACTCGGATCAACATTGCCTCCGGGGAGAGGGGTGGGTTTTTTTCCGTAATTAAGACAAAGTGTGCCAACCTTTATTTCCTTGATTGTAGAGTGCTATTATTATGTCTATTTAATTTGAGAGTAAAACAAGTTAATTTTAGATGACACAAAAAACATCATCCCCGCCGTGACTCGAACACGTATCTTAAAATGCCATCTGCGATGTAGGCAGTAAACGTCCAACGCTCTAATCCATTGCGCCACGAGTCATTCTGAAGATGGCGAAGGTTTTTAATAAAATATAGTGTCGTTACAGGGTTATCCACTCAATAAACTAAATCGAAAATTAAAATGTGATATTTATTATTATTTAAAGGCTACATTGTCAATTAAAGCACCATTTTATTTACGGTAATAGAAACATTTAATATAAAATATCATTAAAATATTAATTTCGCACTGATTAACTGAATTTGGAGGTATTTTCGCATTTTATTACAACCACTTTTAAAAGCTATGGTGTCCAAGTTAACTTGTCCACCAAAAAGTAAAGAGAGGTTAATCTGATACATAAACTTTGATAATAACAGCAGCTGTCGAGTGATTATTGAGTAAGCGAATAACATGGATAATGTTATCATTGAATACTAAGCAATATGGGAGCTATTAAACATACAACTTGTTATAGTTATCTGGTTTAGGTATGTTTGTAATCAAGTAGCCTTATGAATCTTACTCCCCCTAAATATCGTCAGCCTGCTTCGATAATTGCCTAACTCATTTTTTCTAGTTCTTAGAAAACAACAAAAGTATGAAACCTGTTACCTGTGTACCTGTTACTCATTTTGCATTATTGATGGATGGATATTCATGCCTCAATTGGCGTGCATGGATGCACTAATCCAAGTCATATAGAAACAGATGAACACAGCCATACAATAATTTGATTAATTCCATGGATTTGTCAATGCAAATTCAATAATGCAAAATGAGTAACATGTTGGAGTGGTCTGGTGGCCCTTTTGCAACAAAGCTCTTCATTTATCAACACTTTTGATTGGTCAATGACTTGGGTATTATAACAGCATGTGCATAATGTAATGAAGTCATGATTTATGCAAAAAACTCACATTTTTTGCTGAAAAGTGAGTTAGGCAATTATCGAAGCAGGCTGACGATATGTTATTTTTATGAGTTTTTAAACCATTTAAAAATTGTTTCATACACTCTGAATGCCATTGAATACAAATACAGTTATATACCAATATTTATTAATATGCTGCTCCGGGCAGAATCAATCAAGTGAATTGATTTCAGAGTTATCATGGGGTGATTTTTATCAAATTCATAGAGGTCCTTCACATTTTCAACAAACTACGCGGGGAGAAAATACCACATGTTACCTGTTCACAATCGAATAGCCCGCTCGCTCAGGCACGAACCAACGCAATTTCACTTTGTGATCAATATCCCTTTCATTCCTTGGCATTCAAGTGCCACACACAGCATTTTTTCGCCGCTTGCGTGCGTTGAAAATAGTAATTTGGTAAACGTCACGGATTTGTATTAAATGGTGTTAATATTGGTTTATCTTTGTTGTTTTATGCCATATTTGGCACCAAATTGTTCCGAAAATGTCTATCTATACTGCTTGGACAGGAATTGGTCGAAAGACATTCTATAGGACATAAGCAAAGTGTATGGAATTTCTTTTGTTGAGAACTTTATATATAGGTGATAGAGTATACAGAGTGAATTCAAGTGAACGGGCACTTTTTCGCAACAGAATGCCATGCATATTCAAAACCAATGGTAATGCTAGACACAGGTGAGTTAAAAAAAACAATACTGGAACTAATCTTTTTAAGAAAAAAACCCTGTGCATTGTTTTCTCAAATTATTTGTAGTGGTAAAACGAGCAACTACGAGGGTCATTCAATAAGTTCTACCTCCTACCTCATAACTTTGCTATTATACAAGCCAGTCGTTTAGAATATTCTACAATTGTAGCTTTGAATCTCAGCTACAAACTCATAGTAGATTGGTCTAAATACTCAGTGTACTTTTCTAGATATGCAGTGAAAACCATACTTCCATTTAGTGTGACGGAAACGGGTAAAAAACAGCCAAATGTCTCCTAAGTGCTATTCATTTGGCCAATTCTAAGAGACAAAATGTACCTATCGGTCAATTACAATCGTTTAAAGTTACAAATATCTCTTGTACAGACTTTGAACAATACAAGTGACTGATTTTTTGGCGAAAAAACCCTCTAATTAGCCAGAACCAGACCAAGACAGCCATCAATTGTAACCCTACCCTAGAGAACCGCTGCAAAAGTCATATTTGCTTTTCATACGAACTAAGAGATATTCATTACACAGGAATAAATGGATATATTTCAAGTGTCTCGAAGATATATTTTTCTATAACTGACTACCTGATTCACTATTCTAAATGTTGCATATAAGGAAAACTGATAAAGTTACTATCATGTTAAGATTTAACATTCGAGGCATCACTATGGCTTGACTTGTAATAACGAACATTTGACTGAATATCAGTATTCCAGTATGCTAAAGGCGTAGCAATACATTCGAGTTGATATTATACCATTTACAAGCTACAATGGTTAATATTGCCTACAATCTGATTTATACATGATAGTATAGCATTATATTCAGAAATCATCCATTGTTATCTATTTTCAGTATTTAAATCGGGCGGTTATACCTAGGCTAATCATACAATGAGAGAAAACGAGAAAAAAAACATGTATTTATTTTGGGGTAATTTTCCGTGTCCGTTGTCCAAAATCTCTCTCTGGCTTTGATTGCATCATGACAAAAGTGAAATAGGTATCAATTAGCATTTACTATAGATGTTTAGCTATGATTCAGAGCTATAATCATGACAAATGTCATGAGCCTGACATTCATATTAGCGATTTTATGAGTGAGGAGGTAGAACTTATTGAATGACCCTCGTAATTAGCTTTAATAAGAATTTTAGATGGTTAGAATTGGTTAAAGGAAACTTATTTTTAAGCTTATTTGAATGCAAGTGTATGTTTAAAATCCGAACACGGTGCCAGAGTTTACTCATAAGGATCCAATTCAATTTTATCAGGTAAAAGCAATAACAGATTGCAGTCCGGCCAAAAGGCTCTATTCTTTTGTTTTGAACGTACCATTGAAATAGTGGTGATTATGGCATCAATATGCCTTTGGCTGTCATTTGTCCCGAGTTACAACCAGCCTAGGCATACTTTTACACGGCTGTTTGATCACGTGTAAATTATCCGATTTATAACTAATCTACAACAACAGAGGGCAGCAGATATTTCTCTAAATCCCTAATCGATATATCGGTAAAGCTTCCCGTGCAAGCTGCGTAACCAAGGATTATAGATAAAAGGGATATGCACCAGTTAGGACGGGGGACTTTTAAAAACATTTTATCACTGCGAGATCCATTTTCTTATGTTCTTTGTTCATTTACTCAGTGTTTAGCTATTTATATGTGACGGTGGCCATTCATACAAGCCCGATTTTACTATTAAGTGGTTCTAATTAATTGTTTAGGTTTAAAAACCGTTGCTAAAATCCATCATTGTTATCATATTTTTTAAAAAATTAAGATGCGCTTTCAGATTTAGTGTTTTTATGTTGCGGTTTCAACGCGAACGTCATTTTTTCCGTCAAATGTGTCGCGGATTGATAAGTACGATTAAAAAAACATTATACGCAAATCAAAATGTGATATAATATCCCAAAAAGCAAATCGGGGGGCACATTTTAGATTCAGCCTTTTGAGCTTAGACACGCTGTGAAAGGTTTTTTTCGTTGCGGTTTCAACGTGAACGTCATTTATTCCGTCAAATGTGTCGCGGATTGATTAGTTCGATAAGAAAACATACGTAACTCAAAATGTGATATAATATCCTAAAAAGCAAATCGGGGGGCACATTTTAAATTCAGCCTTTTGAGCCAAGGCCACACTGTGAAAAAGAGTTTTTTCGTTGCGGTTTCAACGTGAACGTCATTTATTCCGTCAAATGTGTCGCGGATTGATTAGTTCGATAAAAAAAAATTATACGTAACTCAAAATGTGATATAATATCCCAAAAAGCAAATCGGGGGGAGGAGCACATTTTAGATTTAGCCTTTTGAGCCTAGGCCACACTGTGAAAAAGAGTTTTTTCGTTGCGGTTTTAAAGTGAACGTCATTTATTCCGTCAAATGTGTCGCGGATTGATTAGTTCGATAAAAAACATTATACGTAACTCAAAATGTGATATAATATCCCAAAAAGCAAATCGGGGGCACGTTTTAGATTCAGCCTTTTGAGCCTAGGCCACGCTGTGAAAAAGAGTTTTTTCGTTGCGGTTTCAACGTGAACGTCATTTATTCCGTCAAATGTGTCGTGGATTGATTAGTTCGATAAAAAAAAACCATTATACGTAACTCAAAATGTGATATAATATCCCAAAAAGCAAATCGGGGGGCACATTTTAGATTCAGCCTTTTGAGCCTAGGCCACGCTGTGAAAAAGAGGTTTTTCGTTGCGGTTTCAACGTGAACGTCATTTATTCCGTCAAATGTGTCGCGGATTGATTAGTTCGATAAAAAAACATTATACGTAACTCAAAATGTGATATAATATCCCCCAAAAGCAAATCGGGGGGCACATTCTAGATTTAGCCTTTTGAGCCTAGCCACACTGTGAAAAAGAGTTTTTTTCGTTGCGGTTTCAACGTGAAGGTCATTTATTCCGTCAAATGTGTCGCGGATTAATTAGTTCGATAAAAAAAATTATACTTAACTCAAAATGTGATATAATATCCCAAAAGTGCACATGCACAAGCGCCCACCAAAAATGACTTTGCTAAGCGCGCTGGGCGCTAAATAGGGATAATACGGTAGCCTTCTTCAAAAAAAATTAAAATTCCAAACAATGCACATACTGACACAGGCATACCAGCTAGGCATACTAGTATTCAGTAATAACGGATTACACAAGGGGTAAAATAAAATTAGTGCAGGGTTTGTTGCTAAGCCTTAATACCCTGGTCACGCCGCCAGTGTAGCGTGTAAAATACCGGCGTCCATTTTGTGAACCTAAAATGACTAAAGACAAATACGGCTTGTGTAGTGCGATGTGATATTATAAACGAACTGTTTGGTGCCCGTTTCCAAAAATGAAAGTATATTATGCACAAGATTCTTTTGTATTTATAGTTTGATTAACGATAAATTCCGTGTGGCCAAATTTTCAGTAAGAGATAAGCAAAGCGACAAAATTAGTGTTGAGGCGATACGTTATAGTGTCCCAGGGCCTTTACACGTACACGTTCTACGTGTAACCTAAAGGCCCTGTCACACCATAACGTATCGCCTCAACGTATGCCAACGTATGCGAAATATCGAAAAATACGTTGGTGTACGTTGGCGTACGCTGATATAAGTTAGGGGTACGTTGGGGATACGTCGTTTACGTTAAGAGCACGCTGTGATACGCTGTGACAATTTGGACCACGAAAAAATATTGAGCATGCTCAAAATTTCTCGACGTACTCAACGTGTGCTTAATACGTTCTGCATAAGTTCCCGGTATGTTTGTGGTACGTTAAATATACGTTGATATACGCTGACATACGTTAGTGGTACGTTACTCGGACGTTACTCGTAAGTTGGTATACGTTGATGATCGTAGGCTGGGGGAAACGTACAGCCAACGTAGTGATAGCGAGTTGATAACGTATATGTGCCGTATGTCTAACGTATGCCTGACGTATTTCCAACGAGTTTTGACGCATTCTCTCGTATTCACTATATGCCGGGCGATCGTGTAAGGCCCTGTCACGTATCCATAGCGTATCCATAGCGTATTGAACGTATACATAGCGTATGACTAACGTATTCATAGCGTATCACTAATTTATAACATACTTATGACAGCGTATCACAGTGTATGCGAGCGTATGACTAACGTATGCTTAACGTATACTTAACGTATTCGTAGCGTATGTCTGCCGTGTTCGACGTATCGTCAGCGTATCCTCGACGTACAACGAACACGTGGCTTATTATGCCGCTGTAGCACGTATAAATACCGCGCCGATCTCACATTACATTATTCCCGCCGATGTCATCAAGCAGTTAACATGTCTCCCAAGAAGAAGAAGCAAGCAACCAGGGGCCGAGGCCGAGGAGGAGGGAAAGGCAAGAAGGCCAAGACAGACCATGAAGAAGTGAGGATGAGATACTCAAGGGACCCATTTATATACTCAAACCCTCCATAAGTTCCCAAAACGCCGAATGCGCGCTAGCTGTACGGTAGCCCAGTCACACCATGGCGTATCGCCTGAACGTATATATAACAACGTATGCGAAATATCGAAAAATACGTTGGCGTACGTTGGCGTACGTTGGTGTACGCTGATACAAGTTAGGGGTAAGTTTGGGATACGTCGTATACGTTAAGAGCACGCTGTGATACGTTGTGAAAATTTGGAACACGTCGAGCCCGCGAAAAATTATTGAGTATGTTCAAAAATTGTCGACGTACTCAACGTGTGCTTAACTTACGTTCTGCATAAGTTCCCGATAGGTTCGTGGTACGTTAGACATACGTTTACAAACGCTGACATACGTTAGACATACGCTGACATACGTTAGAGGTACGTTAATCGTCTTAAGTTATAGGTTGGACATAGATTTACCCTTCTAGATATTTTAATAGTTATCATCTAGGCTGCGTTTACTTGAACTGTCAACACTTGTCCCGCCGTGTACGAAACTCAATTTCTGCAACGGCATAAGTCACGTGTTCGTTGTACGCCGAGGATACGCTGAGGATACGTCGAGCACGGCAGACATACGCTACGAATACGTTGGTCATACGCTCGCCGATCGCATACGCCGTGATACGCTGTCATAAGTTTGTTATAAGTTAGTGATACGCTATCAATACGTTAGTCATACGCTATGTATGCGTTTATTACGCTATGGATACGTCCATTCCATCACCGATGGTGACGCAATTCGTTGGGAAGTTGGACGTTCTTGGACGTTCTCGGACTCTGACAATTTTCGAGCTATTTTTTGAATACGTCGGCATACGTTCAGGCCACGTTCAGGCCATACGCTATGGTGTGACAGGGCCTTTAGACGTATTATCTTACACGTTTTGTTTATACTATGGCCTCTCATGTAGATCAATATACAATCCTCCATTAAATATTGTTGGCGCTCTATTTCAATGCGTAATGAAGGCATTTCGTGTTCGAGTTATCAATAGGGCTCTTTTTCAATAAGTGCATGGCGTTGCTCTCAGTAAACATGGCTCTACAGTTCAGTACCAGGCAGATAACGTACATAGGCTTGAAATACGACCAGACACAAAGTCCACATGAAGTACAACGTCTCTTTGCAATTAAATGTCCCAATGCCAACGGGATTCTTCAAAATGTACAATTTTGTAAATAAACTCTCATATCACGGTACTGTATCGCATCATATCACATCGCCTTAATCGGATTTGTTCTTACCTTCCATCTTGGAAGACATTTTGTTGGGATCCAGTGTCCACCCGGGGCGTAAGTGTAGTTAGCTACGTCACCGTTTACCTTTAGCAGGTGTTTCTCAACGTCGATCAAAGTGGTATTGGTGTAATCAGTTATGACTTTTTTTCCTATTTAGATTTAAACAATGACATAATTTTATATGACTGCATAAAGTATAAATGGGACGAAGTGTACTTAGGTTCCAAGCATACATCAATTACATATAACACGGTAGAAAATAGAACCTCATTGTAATTGTCGTGGTGAAATCTAACCAAATAAGAAAGAAATAGATAATGGCTGCTGAAATGTTGATTTAAATAGGAATTACGCTGATCGTTTAACAGGAATGAAAAAAGAACCAACATACGTATTCTAAAATCGAGTGAAGTGAATGTGTAGCACGCATGGGGTACAGGAGTAGCTAATACAAAAATGCCTTAGATACATGGAAATGTCAAAAGATTGCGTTTATGCCAGGCAATGTCGTGATACCACATATCGTCGTCGTCACTTATACTTATGAATCGTGGGCGATTCCTTTTGACCCAATTTTGTATCAATGATGGAGCGCCATCCTATCTATTAAGTGACATGCTATGAACAGCAGTTACATAGCCTATCTGGTGTATCTTGAATATCATCAGTCCAACGGAGCTTTGGTCGGCCACGTTTATTTTTCACGTAGATGAAAATACTTTACTACCAAACTTCCCTACAAAAAAGGACCACATCGCAGCTTTTAAACAATTGAAAATAATAATATTGCTGATGTTTACCTTATGTTACCGGTCTCTAAAGCATCAACATGTTTGTACAGCTAATTGTACATCTCAATGTATTGCTGTAGTTAAAAGGTATGATTCAAACTGAATTATGCAAGTAATAATGTCCTTTTGAATTGAACCCTTAATCTTGATATTGTAAAATGTCATCCAACATGTCACCAAAACAATGTTACAGATGATTTTGATTGACTATTATTTCAAAGAAGAAATTTCCTGTACATTCGGGCTTTCATTCATAAGTTAAGATTTGTTATTTTAATTGTTGAATTGCATTGCCTCAATATTCTGGTCACCTTAATCTCTCTTTCAGTTTTCATCCTGGCATAGTTCAATGACATTCGGATATAACACATCATATCGACTACATGTATGTATACTTACCCTCAGATGGCAAATCTACTTCTGGACACACGGTTGTACCTTGATATCCTTAAAACGAAATATTAAAGAATAAAATACAATTTTGTCCTAAAACCATACATCTTTAAAATCACTAAAGACTAGATTTATACGATTGATAACATGAACAATTGAGTACAAAAAGGGAGGAGATATATTTAGAATTTCTAATTTACCAAAATAATATTAGTAGGTTAAAAATAGAGATATAACATAAAGTGTTTAATAATGGATAACTTTAGGTGCTGCACCAACCCACTTCTAATATGTGTTTGCAGTCTCGTTAACCTCTAAACAATATACCGTAGATACTCGATATTAAGCCGACTTTGAAATTGCTTTGAAACTCTGATAGAGATGGCGCCCTCTCGCGAGTATATTCTAACTAAATAATTTCGGCGGCGCTGAAAATGACGTTAGTACGAGGGTCGTTCAATAAATAATGAAAGTGATCATGGTATGGGATGCATGGGTGATTATATTGAGGGATAATGTGAATAATATAAAGTATGAACCTTTATCTTTCAAACAATACAGTTTTGGATTTATAAGTGTGAACTATGACGTCATAGCATTGTCTCAAAGTAAGTACACTTGGGACACTGCTAAGTCAGTTATTTGGCAGGAAATTTGAATTGTTTGTATAAAACATGTGGTAAGAATATTGCATAACATGACACCAGAAGCAGGTAAATCCCATTTTTTTCGCGTAAGTATGATAAAAAAGACAATAACTTTAATCCCTGGGTAATTTGATATATGTAGTATAAGAGGAAAAAGTAAGGAGAGGCAATTAAATAAAATGTATACAAATATCAGTATTTCAAATAGCCAATTTTCATTTAAAAATGCTCAGTCAGGAATCACTAATATTTCGGAAAATCAAACAATTTAGGAAAAATCCAAGCAATTAACCAGTTTGGGAGATTCCATATGATAGCTAACTAATTATCTGAACTTATTCGCATGGAACCTGCAGAAAATATGCGCATGCGCAGACGGCAGATAATTTGGAACAGGGCCACAAATGGCTAAAATCATGAAATTTACCAGATAAAAGCTTGCTGTGCCTTCAAATTCTAATCAGAAATAATGAAAAATGCTTAAATCAATGTGTTTAAATATTGTAATAGTCAAAATAAAGTTATACATGAATGTATCAATCAAAGATGGCTGCCACCACCTCTCTCATTACTGCTATCTTTAGAGCTACTAGATATGTATTGTTAAAGTAATCGTCGCATAATTTCAATGGTTTGAGAAAATTTTATGAACAGCTCCTCTTGAAATCCCCACTATCATTGCTTTACATCCCACAACAATTTACTAAATTATAATCCCTCCATTGTTCTTTATCCTTTGTTGTTTTCTAAGGTATATTATTGCGGATTTTGCTAAATAAAAGCGCATTTGAGATGGTCCCTTCTTGTTTGTATCAAGGGATTCAGATCTAGAAAAGAGTGTCAAGCAGAGATGAGTGTGTGTTCTAACTATGTGTTAAGTGTTATCTGTTTTTATGCTTGCATTGCCGAGATATACGCAAATGTATCAATCAACCCATTTTCAACATATTACATATCCAGTCAAATAATTGACAGATTTCAGTCAGTGTCTGAAACCCATTGTGTTTATGTTAATGACATTACATAACCAAAGGTATCTAACAAAAGTGTATTGTTTGAAAGACAAAGGTTCATACTTTGTATTGATCACATTATCCCTCAATAGAATCACTCATGCATCCCATACCATGATCACTTTCATTAATTATTGAACGACCCTCGTAATGTTCGCAGTATATAGTCCGTTATCATTTTCGGATCAAGAACCTATCCCAGGACCTATCCATTGACTATACGAGTGTGAATGTCTGGTAACGGGGTAAAACAGCAGACGTAAAATACGGAGAATCGAGGGGTCATACAGACTGTAACAAAAAAAAAGTTAACAATCGCAATTTTATTTTTAATCCAATGTTAAAATCATGCAATGTGTTGAGTTTCGTTTTGGCTACCAGAATCATTTTATTTAGTCTTTTTAACTACTTGCGTTTAAAAGTTATGACTAATCTACTAAGTCGTCTAGAAATCGGACTGGGCCACTTTCACAATATCATACAATCTTGCTTGTATACATTTTATGGTTAGGGTATCATGCAAAGAACATTAAATAGAACAATATCATTCTTTTTCAAATAGTTTTATTTCATTTGAATAAATAAATTCATAAAATAAATAAATTCATAAAATAAATAAATAATAATTATTTGTAAAGACCTAACCTTCTTTGTAATACTTTTAACCACTTGAAATGAACCATTGTTGTCTAACAAGAGCGCCCTACTGCTATGTTCCTAGTTCGATTCCATTCATATTTATCCCAGTGGTTTATTGATTAAACCAAAGTGGCACAGGTGATTTCATGACTACTTTAGACAATTGATCGTATCTCTGCTCACCGACCATCGATTGCCATGAAACAAAGCTTATTCGTAAGCTAAGAAAATACCCCTCGCACGTTATTAAAACTCGAAACAGAAATTCTACTGGAGATATTTTTCAAAACTGTATAACTTTTTTTTGTTACAGCCTGTATTCGCCTTAACCAGTGTTTCTTTTCTTTTCATGAATAATATTTGTTGCTATTCGTTATTGTTAAGGATATCTTGAGCAGCTAAATATAAAATTATTTTCAAACACTGACTATAGAGAAAATATCCCAAAATTATCAATTTACTTTATTTTGTCAACAGTTAATATTTTTGGGAACCAGTCTATCCTAAAAAAATCAAAAAGAAAAATCGTTATACATGTATGATTGATTCTTATTCCAGTGTCGTAGCTAGGTTTTTCGTAAAGAGTTGGGTTGGGTTGGGGTGGGGCATAATAAAAGTGACTTTACCAGGGTGGCAACTTTTGAGAATCCAACGAGTCACAACAACTAACTTGGGGGGGGGGGGGGGGGGGGGGGGGGTGCGTAACGATTACAACCCCCCCCCCCCGACACCACCACCACCACCAGCGCGATAAATCGAGCTTGTTTATTCCCACATTGCCAATTACACATGTTGATATATACTCGATTCAAATAAAATAACCCGCCAAATGTAATAATAGGTCATTCTTTGAACAGTAACGCTTGTATTGAAGGTCGTGCATTGAATTGATCTGAACAGCGAATACTGCGGGTACAGGAGGAACGCTTTGTTACGGGGATGAATAAGTATAGTAGAGCTGTCGATCCGTGTAATGACCCGAACATCGATGTCTATAAGCTGGTTTTAAGTTTTAAAATACTAAGAAAGTATTCAACAACCACCAAAAAAATGCACACAAATTGACGCTTGGGGAACTCTTGGAATTAGGGTAAAAGTTAGGTGTGTTTATTGCGTTTTTAGAAATATTGACACGATGGTTTTCCATGAAAATGACGACGTGCTGTGTCTACACTCTGACTACGAGCTGTGTGTACATAAAATTCTCAAATCAAAATACACATCGAAGAGCATGTTGTGTGTATGATACGGTATACGATGCATTTCATAGATATTTGAGGCTTTTGATGATATTGATGTCCTTGGGAGGGATATAATATAGTATAATTAATGTATTGTAACTGCAAACTTGTTAAATGGCCAACAAATGTGTTTATCCGGTGTTTAACGTCAAATGATATAGGGAGGTTGTATGGTCGGCCACAGTGAGTAAAAATTACTAATCGACAGAAGACGGTCTACCTCAATTGATTGAGTGTTGTATTGATGATGGACCAAGGGGTTTAGTGTTAACATTGCTTGTTTATATTGTTCAGTTAGCATGGAACAAAATGTAAGAGTATTTGGAATATCAGAGGGTTACATAAACAAGTTTCAGAGTCAAGAATGGTCTCTATTCCAATAACAAATTGGCTTGTTTGTGGTACAATTATAACTTTCCCTAATCAACTGATTATCTGTATAAGTGTTTTAAATGTGTCGTTTCCACGATGTAGGAGTTAATTTGGGCGGGCACTCACATTACTAATAGTCGATGGGATGTGCGTTGCATAATACTTTCCTCTCACACCTCTGTTCAGATCCGTAGGTTCTACTTTCACACCTCAACTGCGACCCCAGTTGAGCCTCAAACGTCGAGTTTTGAGTTCAATTTTGGATGGTTTTTTTGCCTATCGTTTTGATAAATTAAAACCCGTTTGAAATTAACGGGGTGGGGTGTTTTGCGTCGTCAATTTCACAAGAACCATGAAAACTCCATTTGAATACAATATCAGTTTGGTAAAATATAATTTCATCGGCGCAGCACACCCCGTTGAACAATTGATCAATGTTTTGGTTCGCTATCCTTAATTTGAAATAGGGTTCGCTACTCCCTATATCATTCGTGTCATTAGTTATGAATATCCCTAATATGAAAAACTGAATAACGAACCTCGTGGCCTAAACGGGTTATTCCTTAAGGGAGGGGATTCCTAGGAGGGGGGGGGGGGGGGGGGGGGGGGCGTCTAAGTTAAGATGGTAAAACGGGCAAATTAAAATCGTTTCAAAATGTTTTTAGCTTTTGGGAAGTATATAGTTTAAAATGTTACCTTTTATCCATGATTATTTATAATAGTAGCAGAGACAGGCCTACTCATGATCAGAAACATTCAAACCCGGGTGAGGGGCTAGTGTCAAATCAAATTACGGATCGATAATTGCTGCTGCCTGTGTGATACGTCGCGTAGACATCGGTTCCGACAAAACATTACAAAACCCGCCTATTTCAACGGAACTTTACCAAAACGTGTTCACGAACCATCAGTAACAAGTACAGGAGAGGCTCCGGAGATTATATCTTGGTTGAAATAGTGCCTATTTCGACAATATTTGAGGTAAACTCTATCAAAATCAAAACTTTAAAAAACACCAGTACGTAATATACTGTACACACGAACCGTGTACACCTATTGCATTGTATCACTGACTAAACGTGATTGTATTGACCCTCGTGTAGAGTGAACACGGACCAGTGAACAGTGACTGCATTTACTATACTTGCACACACCCGAGCGCTGATCCGAACCAAGTTACTTACCTGCACAGACGACAATGCCCGATACACAGCCTGCACACTCCCAACAACAACGGGGTGTACTACCAGTAGTATTTCTAAAAAACAGAGACGTCGTGAACTATTCAGACAAAGGTGACTACGTTCAGAATGAGGAAATATACGTCCAATTAAGTAAAATGATACGCTCAGAATACATAGAGGGAGTCCAACGTATCGGTGGCTTATGGCGTCTCTATATCAATGATCAGCGATCAAGATGCAAGCTTCTGGCCGTAGGCCTTGATATCAGGGGAAAAAATGTTACCTTGTACGAACACAATCCCTTCTTACATACTTCCACAAACTCCATCATGGTGCGAGTTTGTGAAGTCCCGCTATCAGTCCACGACTCAGAGATTATGAACAAGGTTCGTAGCCTTGGAGCTGAGATACTTGGAGACTGTATTAAAGAAAAGCTCAGAGTGAATGGCCAATTAGTGAACTGTCTAACAGGAAACAGACGCATCGAGATCAAAATGCCAAAAGAACCCCTTCCAAGATATGTGGCAGTAAATGACTTTAAAGCTAAGTTATACCACCAAGGGCAACCACAAATGAAAGATGTGACGTACGGTAACTGTTACGAGAAAGGACATTATTCAGCCACATGCAGAAATGAAGAGAAATGCCAACTCTGCAAGGAAGGTCACCGTACAGGAGAATGTAGAGGCAAAAATCCTTACTGTAACACATGCCGAGCAAAAGGACACAGTGACTGGGACTGCCCAAGAAAAACAAATCCACCAAAGGAGGCGCAAATCACAGAACCAACCGCACCTAGCAACGTCACACCTACAGTGACACCTACAGCGACACCTACAGTGACACCTACAGTGACACCTACAGTGACACCTACAGAGGAACCCAAGCAAAGTGGTATCCTAAAACTAACTGCAGGTAAACTCGTAATTACCAGTGATCCGCGAGTGGAACAAACAAGGGGTAAAAAACCTGTTCCTGCACAAACCGAGAATAAAGACACTGAAGAAGAGAACTACTCATCTTCAAGTAACAGTGACCATGATGGCACAGCAACTGCTGAACTAGAACATGATGACCAAGAACACGGCCACATGAACTTTTCAAGCATGAGTGCTCAGACACCATCCCCAAATGATGGTAGAAAAAGGAAACAAAAAACTGGTAGCAGAAGAAGGAGGAAATGCAGATATTCTCCGAAAGGAAGAAGAAGGTAAAAAACAACTGACTATGTAAATAATATAAAATGTCTCATAGATGTATCCACGTAATAACCCTCAATGTGAGAGGAATACGCAATAAAGAAAAAAGACAGAGTATTTTTAAATGGTTAAATAATCAACATGCTGATATTGTACTTTTACAAGAAACATATTTAGATGAAAAAATTGAAATGTATATTAAAAAAACATGGAATGGTTCTATTTTAAGTTCTTTTGGTTCACTACATAGCAGAGGAGTCTCAATTCTATTCAAAAAAGGAACTAATATCAATATCGAAATCATCACTCAACAATTGATGGTAGAAGAATTCTGGTAAATGTGCAAATCGGAGAAAACAAATATTCTATTGTAAATATATATGCACCCACAGTTGAAGCTCTAAAGAATCCCTTTTACAGAAAGACTCAAAAGTGGATCCATAAAAATGCAAAATATAATATAATCATAGGTGGTGATTTCAATTGTGTTCAAAACCATGCATATGATACTTTAAATGTCAAAGGCTGTTACAAAAAAATGTAAACAGCTAGACAAATTGATAAGAAAATTCAGTCTTATAGATATCTGGAGGAAGAAACACCCTCACATAAGACAATATACATGGCGACAACTTTCCCTAAATATAGCATCTAGATTAGACTATTGGTTAATAAGTGATGTTTTGAATAATTATGTACAATCTGTAGATATAAGACCTGCGATAAAAAGTGACCATAATGCAGTTTCTTTAAAAATGATCTATTTGGTAAAGCAAAAAACTGGTGCTGGCTATTGGAAGTTCAACTCCTCCCTTGTTCAAGATCAAGTTTACAAGAATAACATTAAAAAAGTTATTTATGATGCTAAGGTAGAAAGTAGTAAATACAACTTTTCGGGCCAATTGACATGGGAGTTATGTAAAATTAATATACGTGATTTCACTGTTAATTATTGTAAACAAAAAGTGAAAACACAAAATGAAAAGATAGCCAATTTAGAGTCTGAAGTACTGCAGGGTGAAGAAGATTGGAATGTAGATCCAAAAAAAAATCAAAAACATTATATTGAATGTAAAGACAAACTTGAAAAGTATTACACACAAAAAACTAGAGGTGCAATAATACGTTCAAGAGTCAAATGGTATGAAGAAGGAGAAAAGAATACAAAATATTTTATGGGCCTGGAAAAAAGTAACAGTGTCAAGAAATGCATATCGGAAAACAAAATGGCAAAACTGTAAATAGCACTAGTGATATTCTAAAGGAAACGGTACAATACTATTCTAACTTGTACGCTTCAAAAGATATCGATATCAATGATATGCACGAGTACTTCAGCAATCATGAAGTGAGGTGCTTAACCGAAGAAGAAGCTCTAACGTGTGAAGGTGAATTGAGGACCCTAGATCTAAAAGGGGGTTAAGTCACATTGAGAAAAATGGCAAAAACTGGGTTTCATTGTGTCCATGTGTGGACTTGACCCACTCAGGTTGTACCTCCCATGGACTCTTACACAGCTTTCCCGCATGACTTAACTGTAAGATTTGAACGGAGGGTGCAGAGATCCTCCTTGTAGCAGAAAACTGATACTAACTACAATTTCACAAGATTGTGACGTAACCCCCTTTTAGATCTAGGGTCCTCAATTGACAATCGATGAGTGTGAAAATGTTGTTAAACAACTCAAGAATAACAAAGCTCCCGGTTCCGATGGTCTTACAGCTGATTTTTATAAGGCATTTTGGGATGATATTAAAGACCTATTGATTAATTCTATCAATGAAGGATTTGTAAAAACAGAACTATCATTCACACAAAAACGTGGCATAATCACACTTCTGTATAAAAAAGGAGACAGAACCAATCTAGATAATTGGCGTCCAATTTCGCTTTTAAATTACGACTACAAGATTTGTACTGCGGCTCTAGCAGCCAGATTGCAACAAGTTATTGGCAAACTAATAAGTGCAGAACAGACTGGGTATATAAAAGGGCGCTTTATAGGACAAAACGTACGTCTAATTGAAGATGTTATAGATTATTGTACACAAAATAAACAAAATGGAGCTATTCTGTTTATTGATTTTAAAAAGGCTTTTGATACGCTTGAAATTCCATTTTTAGATAAATGCTTATCGAAAATGGGTTTCGGGATACAATTCAAAAAATGGATATCAACTTTATATACAAAGATTAATAGCAGTGTTTTAGTTAATGGCTGGCTTTCAGAATCGTTTCAAGTTCAAAGAGGAATAAGACAAGGTTGTCCTTTTCAGCTCTGCTGTTCATTTTAGCAACAGAAATGTTATCTGTAAATATCAAGCAAAATCAGAGTGTAAAAGGTATTAAAGTGGGAAATGATTTAGAAGTAAAAATTGTTCAAATGGCTGACGATACAACTGTGATGGTAGAAGATGAAACTTCAGTTGTTAATGTATTCGACACAATATATAAATTTAGTGAGGTATATGGGATAACTGTTAACAATAATAAAACAGAAGGTTTATGGTTGGGACCAAACAAGCCAAGTTTGAACCAAAAGGTATTGATAAAGTGGTCGAATGATCCTGTGAAAAGTTTAGGAATACACTTTGGAAAAGATAAAAAACAAGTTGAAGATTTAAATTGGAAACCAAATATTGTAAAATTGGAAAAGACTTTAAGCCGCTGGAAAGCGAGAAAACTAACATATTATGGAAAGATCAGTATTATAAAAACAATTGGCATCTCACAGATACTGTACAATGCATCGTGTATCATAGTACCTGATTACGTTATTAAAGAAGTAAATACAATTCTGTATACATTTTTATGGGGGTCCGGTAAAGAAAAAGTAAAGCGACGCACCACAACACAATGCATGGATAATGGAGGTCTACAAATGACTGATATTGAATGTCAGATAAATGCTCTAAGAATCAAATGGGTATCACGAATGTTAGATATAAATAATACTGGAATTTGGAATAAGATTGTGAAATATCTACTAGAGCCAATTGGTGGTCTATCCTTGTTACTCAAACTTAACTGTAAAGGTAAAGATGTAAACAAAGTATTTTAAAAAAATCCTCCACCATTTTATAAAGACGTTCTGAAAGCTTGGTATGTTCTGCAGGAAAAAAAAGATGAAGACGGTGCGTTTCATAAGAATGATATTATATGGGGAAATAACAATGTTAGGTATAAGGGCCAAATGCTGTATTATACAAAGTGGATAAATGCTGGTATTATACATGTTCATGATATTGTAACTGAAAACAGGTTTATTAACTTGACGGAACTGTCAAGAAAAGTTAAATGTCCAACAAATATATTCAAGCTGCACATGCTTGTGTCTGCAATTCCAAAAAAATGGAAACACGAAGTAAAACAGAACAATTTGTGTTCACACAAGAAACAAAGTCGTACATTTTTTAATGTTAGGAATAAGGTCAAACACATTAGTATTTTACAGACCAAAGATATATATAAAATGTTAAATACTCACTCAGAAGATGCCTCTTGTATACAGTATTGGGAAAAACAAAAAATCAATAGTAATGATTGGAGTAAAATATTCTCTTTCAAAATTAGAAACAGAATAGTTAACAAGATAGGCCATTTTCAATATAATCTCATGAACAATCTTATTTGCTGTAAAAGGAATTTATGTAAATGGCAACTAAGTGTCTCAGACAAATGTAATGTATGTAATTGTTTAGATAATTATGACCACTTTTTTGTAAAATGCAATTATAACAAACATTTCTGGATTAAATTTTCCAAATATATACAATTCTTGATGAAGGAATACGATTTTGAGATATCTTTGGAAAAAATCATATGCGGTTGGAACATCCGTAATTCTAATTTTAATTTTACAAATATGTTAATTGAACTAGCATCTTATGCCGTATATAAATCAAGAATAATTTATTATGATACAAATAAAACAACACCTATTTCAATTCTGTTCATGTTGGAAATTAAGAAGATTGACGAAATTATTGCAGTCTCGAAAAGAAAGGTAAAAATAGAACAGAAAGATTTAGAACATTGCAAAATATACTGGAATATAAAATAAATGATACTTTATTCTTGAAATGTGTTAAATCAAGTTATCACATTGTACCAATAATATTATAAAAGAATGTCTCATAAAGTACGATATCTATATTTACACATGTGTATTATTATTTAACGGTATATTATAAGTTAACACTTGTTGAGATGAAAATAAAGACTACACTACCTCTATGAGGTTAAAAGAGAAGAAAAAAAAATCAAATTACGGATCATTTTAACCGTTTCCCGGTGGTTTCAGTCAACATTGACTTTGGGTACGCATGATTGTTCCAAAAATCACGGAAGGGTTTTCTGACATTTATGTCCTCGATTTCCCCCAAAAGGGGTGTTTTTTAAAGTTATGTCCGCGATTTCCCCAAATTAGGGGTGTTTTTTAAAGCTTTATGTCCGCGATTCCCAAAACTAAGGGGTCATTTTGGATAAATAAGAGAAGAAAAATAATATCTGGAGGTCATTGATACATCGAGAGAGCTTATATAGCCAACAACATTGACTGGAAGACTGTTCCACAGTGGAACAGCTGTATGGATGAAGCTTCTGTCTAAGCAGCAAGTTCTGGCATGCGGCAGTGAAAGGGCATGATCTGGCATTGCAACACTTGAACGCGTAGCACGACGATGAACATATGGTGTGGGGAGCAATAATAATAATAATAATAATGGAAACTTATAAAGCGCAAGTACCCGACAAACAAAGCCGCTCACTGCGCTACAGACAACAGAGAACATGATAAAAAGCAATACAAATGCAGAAACATAATGATATACTACTACATGTATACAACACACATGAATGTGATTTACAACATTACAAGTCATTGGCAAAAGCAACTTTGAACAAGTGAGTTTTTAGAGCGGTCTTAAACGATGATAAGCTACAGCAGTTCATGACATCTATGGGAAGATGGTTACACAGTATTGGAGCACATGTTGCAAATGCACGATCACCGAAAGAGTTATTCGAATTAGATTCACAGATGAATTGACGATTTGTGGAACGTAGTCCTGTGCGATTAGGTGCGTAATCGTGAAGAAGGTCCGCTAAATATGATGGTGCTAATCCATGGAGTGATTTGAAAACAATAACAAGAATCTTGTAGTCAATGCGTTGTTTTATTGGTAACCAGTGCAAGTCAATGAGTACAGGGGTGATGTGAGAGCGTCTCTTGGTGAGAGTTATGAGACGTGCGGCTGTATTTTGGGCACGTTGTAGACGTTGAAGTTGATTACCAGGTAATCCATAAAGAAGTGAATTACACATGTCCAAGCGAGATGTTACAAGTGAGTGAACGATGAGTTGAGTTGCTTCTTTGGTGAGGTATTTACGAATCTTACCAATATTACGGATTTGACAATAAGCAGCCTTGATGGTTGAAGAGATTTGTGATTTTTGAGACATGTCCGAGTCAAAGATGACACCTAAATTACGTGCATCACTAGATGGTACAACTTGTGAGTTCCCGATGACAATATTATTGATGACAGTCTTGGATTTACGGTGTTTTGAGCCGATGATGAGAAACTCTGTTTTGCTGTCGTTGAGTTTAAGAAAGTTTTCACGCATCCACAGTCTGATCTCCTGGATGCATTTTTCGATGCGTGAAATACTTGGAGAGTAGTCCAGAGGTTGAAAAGCAAAATATATTTGGGTGTCGTCAGCGTAAAGATGAAAGTGAAGATTGTGCTTCCTGACTATATCACCAATGGGATATGTATATATGGTGAACCATTGTGGCCCCAGCACCGATCCTTGCGGTAGGCCAAATCTCAGTGAGACTGGCTCCGACATTGGGTTGCCAATAATAACGCGTTGAGATCGATTGCTGAGGTAAGATTTTGCCCAAGATAATGCAGTTCCACTCAAGCCAATATACATGTAATCATGCAGCCTTTTCAAAAGAATTTGTTGATCAACAGTATCAAATGCTGCCGATAAATCTAACAAAATAAGGGCACAAATATCACCTTTGTCTAATGCACATAAAACAATGCTGCTAAATCTTGTGGGCAGTGGTTGGCGTGCAGTTTGTACAATTAAGACCGTGGCTGCTGCTACCCGTCGCCTGTGAAGTAAGCTTGCGATGCTGAGATGCGATAGACCAGTAGCGTCATGAGCTCCAATGATCTTGAGTGCCTTCCTTTGGATGTTGTCAAGCTGGCTTAGGATAGTAGGTGAAGCGCTAGACCATCCTAGTTAAGCATACTCCATTACGCTACGGACTTGTGATTCGTACACAGTAGATCTGCCCAATGCCGTCAATTTGTTTGCTACCTTGCGAAGAGCGCCGAGCTTCTGACCAGCCCTGGTTGAGACAGCCGAGATATGTTTGGACCAAGTCAGCTTGCTATCAATGGTTACACCCAGGATTTCCAGTTTGTCTGCAGATGGTAGCTTGCAGTCACCAAAGTTCAAGTTGGGATAGGGTTCTCTTCCTATAGATTACCATGGTCTTGCACTTGGTAGGCTCAAAGGTTACTTTCCATGTATCAGCTCACGCTTTCATATAGCTTAGATCACTGTTAAGCACCCCCTTGGTAAAAATCACCATAGGCACATTGCGTTGAACCTAATTTAAATGCCTTATTGTTGGCACTGTTAGGCCTATAAGGCAAAAAAACAAAGCAAGTTTGTTTCCGGTAGGTGGTCTGAAAACCAAGATGCGATATGCGGGGTTTTTTTTAGGGGGGGGGGGGGGGGAGAAGTGCGGTGGGATAACTTTCTAAAGGCAATTTTTGCAATTTACCATACGCCGCGAACCCTGAAGACACAAATAATCACAGCCAGTATTCTACTGTGCCCCATGTCATAATAACTGGGCTTCCCAGAGCAAACAGATTCAATTGTTTGTGCAAAATGTTAATCTTTTTTTACAGTAATTTGTATTTAAATCGCTTTTGAGGTTTTATATTTAAAAAAATGGGAATACAAAACTGAAATGCGGTATTAATTTACGTCGCCAAAACGAAATGCGCGCGGCCTACCGAAAACAATTTTGTTTACGTATAAGGCTGACATGTTGTCAAATGAATTGCACGAGATGACATCCTCTTTCCACGTGAAAACAAAATCGTGTCGCCTACAATAATAGACCATAGATACACTCAACGTTGGCAACTGACACGCCTGCTAATACATTAGGGCTCGTTTTGTGGCGCTCACTTGATTACAGTCTCCGTGTGGTCTAGTGGATAAACTCCGGCCACAGAAGCGATAGGACCCGGGTTCGAGACCGTGTATATTTCATGGTAGTCTTCATGTTATTTTTTTATTCCCCAAAACTGTTTATAGTTTCCTAACTTTTATTCAATCCAGTGGACACCAATGAATACAATATTATTTATTACATATAGCACGCTGAATACTGATTCATGCGCTTGGTTGCACATCGCTTAAATACCCATTGAAGAATGTTGAGATTGTCATTCGATCATTTTGCTGCTATACAATAACCAGTTGATGTAGCAATTATCGATTTTTAATGTCATTTTAGAAGACGATTAATAATGACAACGAAACGATTACATAGCTAATTTGCAACTGATTGTGTCACAACAAAAAATAAACACTCGCGTGTAAAATAGGAACAAATTCCGGGTGACGGACATTCTGTCAAAACACAATTTGGGTTTTAAAGGGCCCTAAAGGAGGGGTCCCGAAAGCACAACATTGAGCATTAGTTGTTAGGGCCATGTGTTTTGAACTGACCACCCAAAAAGGGTGGCGGCGTTGCATTTTTGGTGACGAATCATCCATCTCTCTCTATTAACTCAACAACTATATGTGGTAGAGCTATGGTTTAGGTGTCATTTGAAAGCTTATTTATCTAGCTACACTGTGTGAATAAATCAGGTATTTCTATAACTGTTTGGCTGATATATGATTGATTATATTTCGAAAGTCAGGGGTGGCGGCGGTGGCGGTGGCGTCGTGTACCATCTCTATGGGGAATATAGAAAATGTTCCCAATTCTACGTTCAAATTACAATAACTCCTCATTTCTGTATGGTACAAACATGATTTTGCTCTCATTTTATAGATTGTTTTATATTCTATACGTTTCTGTTTCAACAAACGTGTCAACTCTTACGTAACAGTTGTAATCACGAATCGATTGCATTGTCCTTGGCTTTCTCCCTATTCGCTACAAAGTGAACTTGCCCCAATTCATTGGTTTTACATACATCACTATAACAACAACATTATTCAACCGATTATAGCTAAATTATACATTTTTGGAAAGCTCTTGAATAGGGAAATTCAGAAATCTCGCTTAAAATAGGATAGGGTGAATAGCCAAAAAAATATATGTGTAAACTCTAATAAATTTGAAATGTATACGTTTGTGCTCGTTTACTTCCAGATATAGTATATTTCAACAAGTTACCCTTGCCAACCATTATTTTCTGATGAATAAATTGCATGAGGAACTAATATGCGCAGTAAAATGATGATTGGGATAGGAATAAAAACAATATTGAGCTTTAATCAAAATATGAAAAAATCGATATTTTTTAAACATTCTTAATCACAACATGTTACCATTAGGTCTTATGCAAATTCCAATCGCATATTTCGATTTCTTGTGAGATTACCGTTCAGAAAATATATACTTTTTATGGGATAGAACTAGTAGTTACTGCGATATGCTAATTCGAATCTCAGATGGTGTAAAATGTAAAAATCTGGACATGCAACGGGAAGGGTGGCGAGTTCAAAACATATGGCCTTAGACAAATAATCA
The DNA here is from genome assembly GCA_035610835.1 of Ophiura sarsii. NCBI lineage: Eukaryota > Metazoa > Echinodermata > Ophiuroidea > Amphilepidida > Ophiuridae > Ophiura > Ophiura sarsii. Next base: position 47,945 of record JAYJML010000069.1, on the reverse strand, counting down.
TAGAGGCGAAATTGCGTAACTATATAGAACAAAACATCATACTATAGTCACAAAAACTAATAAAAACTGCCGTCTCTCAACATGCAATTTTTAAAATTCGCGGAGATCGAAAGCCCCGGTGTCGATGACGTCATGGTTATCGGCGCTCAAATGTGCGCATGTGCATTGTATTACTGTGACATCATCGACACCGGGAATTTTAAAAATTGCATGTTGAAAGATGGCGGTTATCATTCGTTTTTGTCATAAGTGTGGTGTTTTGTTCTATATAATTACAAAAGTTGAGCTCGATAGTTATTTTTCTAACATGTAATGCACAATGTTGTGCTTGCGGGACCCCTCCTTTAACACTTTCCATGCGGCTGTTAATTGCTTTTATTGTATATAAAATAGATTTGTCAGAAACCCTTACTAGCTTGCAAGGTCTATCCAAAGGATTAATGCAAAAATATAGGCATGTATACTTATTTCAATTTTTGAAATATTTTGGGAATTTTGGGAATGTCGTCTACAGACGCCTGCCGCGTGGAAAGTCTTTAAGTGTAGCTCCTTACTATTTCAAACTGATATGAAAATAAAGGAGTAGGCCAATATAAATAGAACAAATATTTGAATAAAAATCTTGCATTAACACATTTATCGGAATGTAAAATTGTTAAAGGTTATAAGGTTCCCGACATTAAGATGTGAAACATCTTGGTAATAATGCAGTTAAGATACTCTGGACAATGCTGGAGGTAGGTAATTACATCCATGAATGAATATGTGCGGAGTAAAAATATACGTCAATATACGCTTTTAGTAACAAAAGGTATTCAGCAGGATTCGAACCGACGCGGGGAGAGTCCAATAGATTTATAGTCTATAGCTTAAACCGCTCGGCCATACTACTCATTGAAGCGATCGTCGTTTTCAATGAATAATGAACTGGTGGTGATCTATCGAGTTATTCGACCACAAATGAGTAATTTTGAGATTTGATTTTTTGGGAGGGGGCCGATATTTTACTTGAAATATACATAACTCACACACTGAAAGCTAACAATCAAATGTATATTGTCTAAACCTGTCAGAACAGTTGGAACTCTTGCCCCATATACAGTAAGATGGACTAGAGGCAGACAACTTTTAGGTCAAGCGTTCTGGGTTCTATAATTTCGATCATAATTCATTAACGTCAACGCACCTTCAAATTTCGATCTCCGAATGATCGAGCATCTAATGCAACAGAATTAACTAGGAGAATCTAAGGGATCTTCATAACAGAAAGAGCTCATCTCTCTCATCAGTGATCGCGCAAACAACTGACTACATGTATATACTACGAACATTATGCCTACTTACGCCATTTTCAGCGCGTCATTTTTACACAACTATCAACCAGACATTTGTACATGTCAACGTCTTCATCATTAGAGTTTTCTAGTTTGAAAATTTTAATTCTTTGTTTATGTCGTCGGATGTTTCACATAGAGCTTGAGTTTTAGCCGAAGTTTGTTACATAGAGCAAGTTTATACCGTTACTTCTGTCCAGAAGCAGGTTCCGTCCAGTGCCCTCCGCTTTTTTATTAATTTATTATAATATACTCGCGACAGGGCGCCATCTCTATCAGAGTTTCAAAGCAGTTTCAAAGTCGGCTTGATATCGAGTATCTACGGTATCATCAGGACCCAAGAATACTTTACTATAGGTTTTCCCGATCAATTTAGAAATTGAAGCATTCTATTTAGTATTTACGTAGTTTTAATTCGCGCTAAATTGATTGAACGTTTTAGAATGAATGTCAATTTCCAAATAAAAGCATTCTATTTAGTAATATCCGCATTCAACCAAGCCATGCGCTCATGTCATTTCGCAATATAAGCAATCAATGTAATGTTTTTGTCACGCTTTTAAATATTACTGCAATCAAATTCGCAAGCGATCGCGGTACGTGTCATCTCGTGCATTCGAATTAATTTATATGCAAACAATTACCCGATAAATGCATTCTATTTAGCAATACTAAACGATCTATATGCCTTATTATTCGTATCATTATTCGTCAAACGAAAACCAAAAAGCGCCAACACAGTGATGAAAATCCCTAAAGACCTTATTAAACATATCCACAAATTAACGATATGTAATAAATATACAATTATGTATAAAAAAATGTATGTGAGAAAAGAGAAGAGAAAGATGAAAGATTGGCGTAAATTATTTACATTGGTGTAACCAATAATGGCTACACTTTTAAATCAGAATAGCAAAATATGATGGAAATGTTATAAAGAGCATTTTCATAGACACATAATGCATTAAGTCAATATAGACAGCGGAACCTGGTGGAGGGGATCCCTAAATTTCATGGCCCCTCTGCACCCCTCACCTAAAAAACGCCAAGTACCACATAGAACATTTTAATTAAAATGTTTGCATCCCTCCTAAATGGTCTCCGCCCCTCCGCGACTAATCGTTGATGATTCCGCCACCAACAATTTTTATAAGCAGGATAGGCCTCAAATTGACTTTCCTTGAATGTCACCCATTGACTGTGACAATATTCACTTTTAAAGACATTTTTGTATGCGTCTTATAGCCAGTCAATTCCTCCTGAGAGGAAAACATTCGCCGCCCCCCCCCCCCCCCCCCCCCACCCTTCTTTCCGGATCAGCCTTATACGTCTCAATAACCATTTTACTCTTTTTACAATGAATCAAAATATTCCCGAACCCTTCCTCAACTCTTGGCCTCTTTTCTGTGAAAGCCTAAGACAAATGCGGTTTAATTGAACCAGGGACAGTCGACTGTCCCTGATTGAACACATCGGCTTTTTAATAGAATCTACAAAATATTAAATTTATTGCGTATAAATGAAAATGAAAATGTAATTATGACCATTAAACCTTGTGCACGTACACACAAGCGAATTTGAATGCGTCAAAATGAAATTAAATACTTGAAAATGAAATTGATCGATGTTAAAATGAAATAGAATTCACGTAAATGAAATTGAATGCTGTTATAAGGAAATAGAAATATACGTTTAGATAATCATTCAATTTAGCGCGAATTTGAATACTGGAAAGCTAATTTGGTTGATAACATTTTCAAATTGGCCGGGAAAACCTATAGTATAGACTGTAACAAAAATATACAATTGTAAACCGCATTTGAAATATTTTTCATTTCATTATTGTTTTGTGTTTTCTAACTGTAACCAACCAATTATTAGTGGTTTACTACTCATTCCTTTTGACATTATAGCTTAGGATAACTTTAAGAACTTGGTACAATGTCGATTCCACTCAAAAGTCTGCACAACCACATACCCTGCCTTCCTCTTGGGTCTATGCTTACCTATACTTTGAAAATGACGTGTCGTATCTAGCCGTGTCACATCTAATACCAAATTGAGTGTACGTTGCAGACCTGTTATATATGCGGTAAATATCAACAAAATAATTGTTTTCGTTTTTCATGATCAAAATTGGAATTAAAATGTGTAGTCTGTGAAAGTCTGCCCAAGTTTTTGTTGCGTTGAATTTTAATAACCTGTCGGATTAAAATAAACATTGACAATATCAACATAGATATTCATTTAAATAACCTGGAAAAAGTGTACTTTAGGTCTCAGGTGCGATACTGGCGCTTGAAATTTGCCATTAGCGCTCGATTCTGATATGTTGTCCCGTTATCGTCCGATACTGGAACACCAGATTGTGCTCCAGTATCGAGCGATACCGGAACGTCGTTATCTTCTAGTCGGGCGATTCTGTTACAAATGCTACCAGAAGTGATTTGTCCCAGTATTGGATGATGAAGGTATCTAGTAAGGTATTTTTGCTAATACAAAATTGAGAACATATGCGTAAGCCTTTATGAAATCCTAGATTAGGTAATACTGTGATTTTAACTGTTGAGTATTTTCAGTTTAGACGTGATCTAATGGTAACATATAAATAACAGACGTTAGCTTGGTTAAAGATTTGATCGAACAAAGGACAAAGATGAACAATACGTGATATGGCTCACGGCAGATCATGAAGTTAGAAGACAGCAGTTACTTCTTGCCAGTATCAATGGGACGATGATGATCACCGTGGTACTACACAAAAGAGGCTAAATCATTGTTACAACGTGTATTGCACTGACAATCAAAGTTACCGCGGAAAAATCAATGTAGATTGACAAAGCGGCAGTAAGCGGTAGTCCCACCCTTGATGGTCCGACGCTACAGTGCAACAGACCATAAATGCAATAAATATCAAACTCACTATAATGACCAGAAAAACACCAATTTTTTTCTTCAATGAAGTCAAGTTTGGTGTCACATGATATAGAAGCCGTACCGTAAATATAAAATAACATCATTTGCGTATTATTTGCATATTTAATTCGCATCAAGTCCAAAACACATTTTAATTTATAACTAGAGATGTGTATACCCTGGTAAACTGGAAATCAGTTATGTTGTGCATATCCCTAGTTCTGATACTTTTGTCAAAGCAAAATAAAAATAAAATCTTTGTATTTATTTATTTATTAGAATAATTTGCATAATTAAGAACCGATAATTGAGAATTTATTTGAAGATAACCAACACTTTAATATTGGCTTGTGAGCTATCAAATTAGAGCTTAAGACATAAACAACAAAATGGTCAAGGCGCTTTTAGTGATTTTGTTTTCAGTTTTTAGTTATTTGTATTTAAGCAGTGTGTATACATTCTGTACACACTCTTAGCTTTAGTGTATGCAAACAAATGGTTCACCAGTCAGGGAACATGCATTTGAATTTCCCGCGTTAGCAGAACATTATGTTAAACCTGTGCAGTGAAGCATGGTTATACACAAGAGGCCAGTGTATGGATTTCTATACCAGTCCCCTATAATGTGCTTGTTTACATCCAATACAGGTCTATGCATAACAAATTGATATTTATTGCATTTATGGTCTGTTGCACTGTAGCGTGTTTACCTCAATTCTTGCATTGAAAATATCTATTTATCTCAAAGCACTACCAATTTTGGTAAATAACTTCATGTTTTTGATATTGCAAATGTGTAAAAACCAGGCAAAATACTGTACATATCATAACGAAACTATTGACAGGCGGTTGATTTATATTATAAGATGTGGATCAAAATGTAGATAAAAATAAGTCAATATTCAAAATGGTGAACAGTTTATATTTCAACAGAAAAATCGCGCGAATCCGCGCTCACTTAAAAAGGTTTAAGATAATTACTTATACACCATATCTGTCTTGATATAACAGAAGAATAAAATAAATGATATAAATTCAATGTAAAATCAATTTTTTAGTAAACTTGATAATATTCTTTTATTTTCAGTTTATTCTGAATACATTGTTCTTGGCACCGCGGAGAGTGTATTTGGGAGAGAGAAAGCAATGTTTGAACGTACATTCCGATCCCAAAATGAACCACTTATTATGACAATGTTTAAAATAGGCCACATAATGTATCACAAATTTACTGGATTGAAAATCCAATTAAATTGGCTGGCAACTTCGGCGGTGATTATCATCGCTCAAAGAATAGGTGTGCGCAATTGATGGGACAATTGCATGACTAGGGTTGCGTAACAAGACCTTTCTCCTTGTCTTCTATACTAGCTTCATGGGCAGATGCGTAGGTGGAGGACCCGATTATGTGGGATAAAGAAATTAGGCATTGATGTAATAGTGGGTGGATCAAAAAGTGCTGTCAGTTGGGCCATATTTCTAAAGATGGTCATACAATGTCAAAGACTACAGTCGGTCGCATTCCCTTGAAGAAGCTTGCATTGTCATCTATACATCGTTGCATCCTCATCCTCCACATATCGAAGGATGGGCGGTAATCTAATGTATGGATTGTCTCATCTCTCAATGCACAGCTTTGGCTAGGTCTTGGATCCTTAATCGATCTTTAATTTGATTGGTTGAAAGAGCCAGAAGTCGCAGGAGCCAATTTGGGGGATTAGGGTGGATGTTCCATCAAATAAGGACTTGCATTGTCGTGATGCAGCATGATTTGATACCGTCTTTGTAGGGTCCATTTCACAGGTAGATAAGTAGCTGCAGAAAATGGATTTGGCAAATTATATACAGGCTATATTTCCCCGCTAAATGTACATACAATAGCGTTAGAAATATGGTGTAAAGGACGACATAACACAATGAAGACGGTATTGGTGACAGACTGTCCGAACTGACTGATCCACCTTCGTAGCAGCACGTACAGTAGGTCGTTATCCGTTACTGATATACAGACCGGGTGTCAGTTTCTCGCAAAACTGAATCTGCGCTGAGTTAGTCAACCTGTAACGAACTTTGCGTCGTCGCCTAAAAAGCTCACATTTATTTATGTTGTTATTTTTTTCTTCTTCTGTAAACATGGCAGTTTTGCAATCAAATACAAAGAACAGCATTACAATTTTGCATACGGGTCACTATCACAATCTTGTCTTCTCGATCTGATGTCGCCACAAGAAACTGCTACCTAATTGTCAAAATGGCACCAAACAGAATAATATGAGATGGTAAAATTATAGACATTATCAAATACCTCATCAAAAGAACAAAGGAATGTTTAAACAACATAGACCTTGTACTTTTCTTCATGAGTTGTTTCATTCATTATTTTTGTAATCTGTAGGTCCTACTTTTTGAGGGAGTCCTTTCTGAAAATATTCACAATTAACAGCATCATTCTGGTAAAATATAACTCGACGGTGCTCCTATGTTGGGCTACCCCGAATTGTATTATAACTCGACGGTGTTCTTATATAGGGCTACCCCGAATTGTATTATAGCTCGACGGTGTCCCTATATAGGGCTACCCCGAATTGTATTATAACTCGACAGTGTTCCTATATAGGGATACACCGAATGGTACTATAACTCGACGGTGTTCCTATAATAGGGCTACCCGAATTGTATTATAACTCGACAGTGTTCCTATATAGGGATACACCGAATGGTACTATAACTCGACGGTGTTCCTATATAGGGCTACCCCGAATGGTATTATAACTCGACGGTGTTCCTATACAGGGCGTATCAACAAAATAGGACTGTCGTTCAGCGTGGATTTAATCCTGATTAAAACCACTGAACCATGACCAATTTGATTTCATTGCAAAGTACATGCAGTGAAAAGATGAACAAAATCCATCATCAATTAAGGAAAATGTGACCAACTGGGCAAGTCAACTCATTTTGTAGTATGTACAATGGTTATTCACACAGTAAACAAATGTAAAGGTAGAGTAACATGACAGTGGAATATTACATATTTAAATAGGCTAAAGGGAAATTAGTCATATTCTTATCATGCTAAATTAATTTTATTCTTATCATACTTGTGGCAGAAATTGAAGTTGACTTACAAGTCCAATTTCCAAGTATAAATGTTCTTCTCAATCAATGATTGGCATAAACACACTTTTTCCATGATTGGTGCTTTCCTACCACAACTTTCCTACAGGCAACATTGAACATTGCACAGAAATATTCATGTATTTTGTGGATTATGTAGCTATTAATGATTTGTGCCAGAATTAAGAGGAATACCAAACTAATCTTTGCTATTGTTATTGATAGATGATTTACAATATTTATAAATGCAAAGTATTAAAATGTAAACCATGTCATTTTCTGGTCATTGGATTAATCTAAGATTTTCAGAATATTATCATTATTAATTGAGCTTTGCACTGACGGTGAATTGGTCATGGTCCAGTGGTGTTGAAAAGTAGACAACCGCCATGGAACAGAGTGTTATTTTTGTTGATACACCCTGTATAGGGCAACCCCGAATTGAATTGTAACTCGACGGTGTTCCTATATAGGCTACCCAGAATTGTATTATAACTCGACGGTGTTCCTATATAGGGCTACCCCGAATGGTAATATAACTCGACGGTGTTCCTATATAGGGCTACCCCGAATGCTATTATAACTCGACGGTGTTCCTATAATAGGGCTGCCCGAATTATATTTTAACTCGACGGTGTTCCTATACCCGAATTGTAGTATAATGTGCTTTTCTGACACGTCGATGAAACACTTTATTGCGTTTCAGTTTTAAAATCACCGATATTGTATATAAAACGTGTACCTATTAAGCCCCCTGTCTTCCCCGTTATACGTTTAACACACATAATTATAGGTATCATGTAGCTATAAGTTTCTTTAAGTATCATCTTATGTATGTTCCATGTGTCACGTCTTTTCCTCATGTCATAGTGGAACAGTTGATCAAAATCGATAAAAAAAATCCCTGAAGTGTCAATGAATTGCACTATAAAGTTGCATACATTTTGGTTCTAAAAATCCTAAAAAGGTTTCTCCAATTTGCACTTATTTCCCATAAGTTTTATCTAACAATTAAACAAAGTTCGCGTAGTTGTATTATATGATAGTTTCCATAAGTGTTTCTGAAATCTCCAAAGTTGCTTATGAAATGTCCGCAAAAGTGGCGTTATGTGTGGTATTATGTTGTTCAACAAAATTAATTTCCAAAATTGCTGGTGAGGTGTCTTAAATTGCGTTAAATGTCACAAACATCTTATGAAGTTTCACGTCAGCTTTGTGTGAAATTTACCGCAATTTGAGGCATTTTGTTGATTTTGCACAATTTAGGTATTTTTCTCCCGTGTCATAGTGCATTTGTTTTATGTCCGACTATTGTCTATTTTAAATATTTTCCCTATTCGAGATTTTTAAATTTTGTTTGCCCGATTCAAACCTCTTCAAGGTTAAATAATTGATCCTAATCTGGCTGGTTAGGGTTAGGGTTAGGGAAAGGTCAAACAAAATCATTACAATTGTATAATCGAGAACCATTAAAACAATAAGTATTTGAAGCCAACATTAAAGTCAGTTACTGCAATTATGTCTATTTGAAAAGTTAAAATATGTAATATACCTGTGATCGTGCAGTTGGAAAACCCCAGATAAACCTTCCGTAGAAAAAAAAAACTAAGACAAACTCACATTCCATCTCTTATCATCCCATCACCAGTTATCAAATCCCTTCCCGACTTACCCGCTGAACGTATACGTGGAACTTGGTATGATACAAGTGTCAAGACAGACACGATAAGAAGTAACATAAACGTTGAACGTATACAATTCTGACAACTTAATGCCATGTTGATACAATGTGAGAAATCCAGATGCGTAATAATGATAGGCTATCGCAATCTGTTATACAATAAGAAAAATACATTTGCGATTTATGTTGATTACTTTTAGGGGTAGGGCATAGCAGAGAAGGACATGGCAGAGCAGGACAGGACAGGGCAGAGCAGAACAGGGCATGGAAGGGCAAGGCAGGGAAGGGCAGGGCAGGGCAGGGAAGGGCAGGGCAGGGAAGGGCAGGGCAGGGCACATTCATTTAAAATACATGTGTTCCCCGCGACACTACTATGGCAAATTGCACAATAGAACAGAAAAACCTGTTTTTTCGTTGATAAACCTGGTTTTTCGATCGAAAAACCAGGTTTATCAAATCGAAAAACCAGGTTTATCAATTCGATTGTCATAGTTTTTTGATAAACTTAGTTTTTCGGCTGATAAACCAGGTTTATCAAAAACTATGACAATCGAATCGATAAACCTGGTTTATCAATCGAAAAACCAGGTTTTTTCGAATTCGATTGTCATAGTTTTTGAAAAACCTGGTTTATCGACCGAGAAACCAGGTTTTTCGCCGATAAACTTTGTTTTCAATTCGATAGTCATAGTTTTTTTTTGATAAACCTGGTTATTCGATCGAAAAACCAGGTGTTTCGACTTCGATTGTCATAGTTTTTGAAAAAACAGGTTTATCGACCGAGAAACCTGGTTTTTCGCCGATAAACTTGGTTTTTCATTTTCGATTGTCATAGGTTTTTTGATAAACCTGGTTTTTCGATTGAAAAACCAGGTTTTTCGAATTCGATTGTCATCGTTTTTTTAAAAAACCAGGTTTATCGACCGAGAAACCTGGTTTTTCAAAAACTATGACAATCGAATTCGAAACACCTGGTTTTTCGATTCGAAAAAACAGGTTTATCGACCGAGAAAACCTGGATTTTCGTCGATAAACTTAGTTTTTCAATTCGTTTGTCATAGTTTTTTTTGATAAACCTGGTTTTTCGATTGAAAAACCAGATTTTTCTAATTCGATTGTCATAGTTTTTGAAAAACCAGGTTTATCGGCCGAGAAACCTGGTTTATCGGCCGAGAAACCTGGTTTTTCGATCGAGAAACCTAGTTTTTCGATCGAGAAACCTAGTTTTTTCGATCGAAAAACCAGGCTTTTCAAAAACTATGACAATCGAATTCGAAAAACCTGGTTTTTCGATCGAAAAACCAGGTTTATCAAAAAAACCTATGACAATCGAATTGAAAACCGCCGTGTGATCGCTACATGGTTTCACGCGTGATATTAAATACGACATTTGTACTCTAAAATAAGGAATCGAGATTGCACAAACAATATGGTGGCCTACACACGAAACATCGACAGTCAGAAGAACTTCTCGTAGAACGCCAACAATCGAATATGATAACATATGATGTAAACACGTTAGCCTACGACACACATACAAATGTACGAAGCAATTACAATGTGACTGGGTTTTATTCCATGAACGATTTTACCGTACGTTACTCATACTAGAACTCAGAGAAGTCCCTGAATCAGCATTCTAAATGACAGTCCCCCCCCCCCCCCCCCCCCCCCCCACCCCCAGTTTGCCCCTCCCCCCTCCCAACATTTTTTTTCATGTCACATGACACCAATGTTTACGTAATTTACCATCGTTGGCCTCGCTTTCGTTGTGATTAGTGACGTCACATCGAGTATGTCTCCCTCTTTAGCCTGAAATCGCTAATAATATGAATAACGTCTATAAGACCAAATGTTGACCATTTTTAGCAGCTAAATTTTGCGCGCAAGCGAGCATATTCATACCAAATTAGTTAGTATTAGAGCAAATTTGACCATTTAAGCGTAAAAAAGGCACACAAAATGTGCGCGCTTCGAACGCATCGTTTTTGTTTATGCCCCCCCCTCTAATTTTTTTTTGCCCCTCCCCCCCAAATGCACCCCCTCAATTATGCTGGTGCCGCCACTGGCTCCAACGTCCCCAGCTTACGAAAAGGATTGAAGCAACGCTTGATCAGCAAAGCGTTTTCCGATAATTTGATTAATCAACGCTTTTCGAGAGAGCAGTTAACGCTACATCCAACGCTCATGTTCAAATCGGGTCAACTTGATAGCGTTGCACTGAGCGTACAAAGTCTGACCCAACGCTATGGCCCAACGCTACCGTTGAGCGAGAGCGCAGCGTTGGAGCGTATATGTAAGTGTAGTATGTTCGCAGCTTTAGTCTTTTTGAAGATGTGCCACAGTACGCAAGAGTTTCGAAGAGTTCTGGTTGTTTCGAAACACTATTTTTTTCAAGTTTATATATCAATTTTGATATTGTTTTATATAATTATGAGTCAAAAGTGTGGTTTAACAAAATAGTTTACAGTAACAGGCTAATAGACGTGTACACCATTATTTGGTAGTACTAAAAAGTGTATTTGACATCGGAAATATGGTGTTTGCAAAATGAAAAAAATAACACCTAACATTTTGGTGCAGAAATCCTATTTATTATTTTAGATACGACCTGATCAGCGTTTCATATTACAATAGCACTGTTTCATGCAAGAAAATAAGTTTGGTTCACAAATAAACCTGATTTTATTCATTTCATATGGATTTTAGGGACTGGATTGTTTCTAGATAATTAAATCGATCGCTAATTGTTCACCATGTAAATATTTGCAAAGCTGCCGAATTTTCAGGGTTTTTTCGTGATTCGAACGCGAACTTTCGAGGCAAATTTGATGAAAGTGTGTAACTTTTAATTTAGGGGAAATGCGGAATAAGGTTAGGATCAATGGTATCCGATGATTTCTGAAATTTGGTGTACTTGCGTTAGGTGCGCCAACTTATTTCTTTTCTGAAGGGTTTTTCCCCAGTCAAACGGCGGTCTTTCCTGGTTTTTCGAATTCGATTGTCATAGTTTTTGAAAAACCAGGTTTATCGACCGAGAAACCTCAGCTGGTTTTTCGCAGATAAAATTGGTTTTTCAATTCGATTGTCATAGGTTTTTTTTGATAAACCTGGTTTTTCGATTAACTATGACAATCGAATTGAAAAACCAAGTTTATCGGCGAAAATCCAGGTTTATCGGTTGATAAACCTGGTTTTTCTGTTCTATTGTGCAATATACTTGCCATACACTACACGCAGGGCTGGTTTACTTTATATTGATCGGTAACGCGGATTTCTAAACAGAGTATGACAGAACATGTGGAATGTTGCGAAACTAAAATCATCAGTTCATCTTATTTTGCTGGTCCTGACCGTATAGAGCAATAACACTTGTGAATGTTTACATTTTATGGCAACGAAGACTCTAGTTTATGGAGACACTTTTCAATTCCAAAAAAAATACGTTAAAATGGCGATACAGTTTTTAATATTTTAGTTCCTTTACATCGTTGAAAATGATCAAATCAGCTATATTAATTAATATTGAAGCCTTGGGTTCTATAATCATGAGTTCATGGTTGAGTTTTTGCCTGAAATGTTTAAAAAAAAATAGCGCATTTGATACTCTGCTTATTTACCATCTTGCACACACGGCCGTTTTGTGAGCGTGGTCACTCGTACTACATGTAGCTGAAAAAGAGGATAGCGACCATATGTATAACATGCTAGCTGAATGTATATAATACAAATATACACTACTTATTTTCCGGATAAGAGTGAATAAAACAACTGATTTACTGAATATATTATTAGGTACATGTCGTGCCCAAATTTGAACGAATTATCATAAACATACGGAAAACATTGATGAACAGAATTTATAAAATATTATATTTATATCTCGAAAATTCAGCAAGACATGGGATTCGAACCTCCACCAATGCGAATGATTTAAAGTGAGTGTGCCAACCCATTAGAATGACATTTGATAGATGATTTTCAATGTACACAACTATTATACAAATACCGGACGCGACTTGATGAATATCCTGCATTTCCATACAGTTCCCGCTTCATCGATTGCTTAATTGCGTGTCTATAACTGTTATAGAGTACGCTATTCAAGAGCCAAATCTCATTAATGCGCAGATTGAGAGTATCACCCGCCTGGGTAGCTTACTAAATTAAATAATTACGGACCCACACATTCTCAAACATTATTTCTACGGACCACCCCCGCTCTCGAATTCTGACTCGGTAATACATTACCAGAAATGTGAGGGTGGGGGGGGGGGGGGGGGGGGGGGGGGGGGGGGGAATCCCCAACCGACCCTAATTGCCAATAGGGTGGATTTTCTTCGTCGCCTTAGCGCATTTCTTCTTCAACATGTAATTTTTCACCAAATGTATCAACAAATCTAATGTGAAATATTTGTTTTGGTATTTGTAATGATTGTATCAAATTGGGTTTTAATCATTTGGACTCACCCTGTCTAGAAGTACGAATATTTGAACATGAGCACGAATCTCTTTAATTGCTTACTTCCACCGCGTGCTAGAATAAGTCCCGCAAAGCGTCCCGTCTTCCTGGTTGTCTGTAGTTTGTTTTCTTCTTATGACAGGATACGTGGTGGTGTCTGGATTCTGGTGTATACGATCTTGGTCTACCGCTGGATTCTGCTGTTAATCCGAATTTTTAAATTTGTGTTCTTTTTTCATGAATGCACGCCCTAAGCAGGTGTCCCAAATGTGTCCACAAATTGAAAGCGACGCATCAACAGTTAAATTGCATAGTACAATTAAAAAATAGTCGATTTACAATTTAAATGACTATACAAGTCTAAATTTAGCAATCTTAATTAGAAAAACCGTTAAGGATTAAATGTTTGCAACCATTTTAATAATCGGTCTGCCAAATCGGTTATCAAAAAATCCCTAATGTATCATTTAATTTATAAATTGTTTACTGCATTGGGCTATTCGATTTATTAACACCCCCTATAGAAGGCAAACATATGTTTACCGAACATTTGCGGAATTCCCATGGTAACATTTCGCTGCTTTCTATAGGGTAATGACCAAAACTGTCACAAAAAAGTGGGAATTCCCAGCAACACCTTAATTTTTTTTTTGGGAATTACAAGGTTGCGGGTTTTTTTATATTGGGAATTCCCATGCCTTCTATTATAAGGGTATGAGGCATGATTGTTTTATTTTGGGAATTCACAGGCTGCTTTTTGTTTTTAAAATTGGGAATTCCCATGCCTTCTATAGGGTTGTCAGGCATGATTGTTTTATTTTGGGAATTCCCAGGCTGTTATTTGTTTTTATAATTGGGAATTCCCATTCCTTCTATAGGGGTGTGAGGCATGAATGTTTAATTTTGGAATTCCCAGGTTGCTTTTTTGGGGTTAAAATTGGGAATTCCCATGCCTTCTATAGGGGTGTGAGACTTGACTTTTTTGGGCTGGTGGTGTGTGATGAGGGGGGGGGGGGGGGGGGGGGGGTAGCACTGAAACAGAGTGCAGAGTTGAGAAGGTAGGGCTTATATATTGAAGTGACAGGTATGTGGACGGGAGTAGGAGTATTTGGCGAGGATCTTCAAGGCAAAACCACGGTGTAATTTGGTGATAGTGCAAATCAGTGAACATCTCACATTTGGCAAAAACGTGGGTCACATTGGGCAATTATGGACATTTTATGAATGAAAATGTCAAGCGCCATTTTGTGAGGGCTAAATAAGAGGTAATTAAGTGACATTTGAAAAAAGGTGCGACTTTAAGAGAGAGGTAAGTATCCGTGTCACCTATGTTCAGGGAGGCAGACGCACGCAATCCCCCTATGAATTGCCCATTTAAATTATCACTTACCGTAATAGCTTCCCCTTCTTCTTCCCCCTATTTAAACAAGAACTGTCTTTCAAAAAAAAATGTCGGTAGAGTACTAAATGTAGTAAGTGACGTCCATGTTTTAAAGCAAATGAAACGACTTTTAAAAAAAAAGGTTACCGGGTAACCACCCGGTGGTCATCCGATGGTCACCGGATAGCTTGCTGGTATCTATTTGAAAGGTACCAGATAGCACCGGCTAGCCGGTACCTTTCCGATGCCTCAAACGAGTCCCCAGAAAGGCACCAGCAAACATCATGAGCTTCCAGGAAGGCATCAGCAAACTTACTTTCTGAAAATAAGTCCCCAGGAAGGTACCAGCAAACATAATGAGCTCCCAGGAAGGCACCAGCAAACTTAGTCTCTGAAAATGAGTCCCCAGGAAGGCAGCAGCAAATGGTCAAAGGTCAAGGCAAAAGATCACATGATGACCAACTGCTATTTCAAATTTGCTGTTGTCTGCACTATAGCTATGATCATGGCAGTTGTGATGTGGAGCATATATGATGGATATTTTGGTTCCTTTTGAAGGTATTTGACATTTGTAAAATGTGTAACATATATCAAGCCTAATAAGCTACATAATAAGTAAGCTTAATAGTAATACACTTACATGTACATTATATAGACCATGTAAATTTGGCTTACCTCCAATGGTCACGTCACTTTAAGTGATGTGGATAAGTGTTTGGGTGATGTTTTGAATGCATCTGGTGTGAGGGGTGGGGGTGTGTTGGTATTGGGTGATGTATTTAGAGTCTAGAAGGGATTAATGGCACACAACACTAAATAAGTGTTTGGGAGATTTTTTGTTGAATTTGGTACGTGTGGTTAAGTAAGTACGAACACCCAGAGGGGACATGGTAAAAAAAATGTCTGTACGTACATGGTAAAAATAACAATATTACGAATGTATGTGAAATTACTACGTAAGTACGTAAACTATCGATTAATAATGAATGAATTAATATTAATCAAATAACTAATTAATTAATTAATGACAAATAAATTAATAATGAATTAATAAATTAATGAATTAATAAATTAATGAATTAATAAATTAATGAATTAATAAATTAATGAATTAATAAATTAATGAATTAATAAATTAATGAATTAATAAATTAATGAATTAACAAATTAATGAATGAATTAATTAATGAATTAATAAATTAATGAATTAATAAATTAATGAATTAATAAAATAATGAATAATTCAATTAATGAATTAATAAATTAATGAATTAATAAATAAATAAATTACAAATAAATGAATAATGAATTCAAAAATTAATGAATTAATAAATTAATGAATTAATAAATTAATGAATTAATGAATTAATAAATTAATGAATTAATAAATTAATAAATTAATAAATTAATGAAATAATGAATTAATAAATTAATGAATTAATACATTAATGAATTGATGAATTAATAAATTAATGAATTAATAAATTAATGAATCAATAAATAAATTAATTACAAATAAATTAATGATGAATGCATAAATTAATGAATTAATAAATTAATGTTATAATAAATTAATGAATTAATAAATTAATGAATTAATAAATTAATGAATTAATAAATTAATGAATTAATAAATTAATGAATTAATAAATTAATGAATTAAAAAATTAATGAATTAATAAATTAATGAATTAATAAATTAATGAATTAATAAATTAATGAATTAATAAATTAATGAATTAATAAATTAATGAATTAATAAATTAATGAATTAATAAATTAATGAATTAATAAATTAATGAATTAATAAATTAATGAATTAATAAATTAATGAATTAATAAATTAATGAATTAATAAATTAATGAAATAATAAATTAATGAATTAATAAATTAATTAATTACAAATAAATTAATAATAAATTAATAAATTCATAAATTAATGAATTAATAGATTAATGAATTAATAATTAATTAATAAATTAATGAATTGATAAATTAATGAATTAATAAATTAATGAATTAATAAATTAATGAATTAATAAATTAATGAAATAATAAATTAATGAATTAATAAATTAATGAATTAATACATTAATGAATTAATAAATTAATGAATTAATAAATTAATAAATTAATGAATTGATAAGTTAAAGAATTAATAAATCAAATTGATAATTAATTAATAAATCAAATTGATAATTAATTAATAATTAATTGTAATAACTTAATAACATTAATAAATAAATGATTATTTAATTAAATGTGAATCAATCAATCAATCAATCAATTAACAATGAATTAATATTAATCAATTAAATTAATTAATTTTAATCAATTACTTAAATGAATGAATTAAATAATAAGTTACTATTTAATTACTTAAAATAACTAACTAGATTAACTATAAACTAAACTAAACTAATCGCATTCCAAAATTTGAGTTGCATAACTCTAATGGTTCTCATTTTAGACGCACAATGTGACATGAAATGTCACCATTGAGTTGCACACATACTATATCATGGTTAGCCACACGTGACGTGACGTGACCATTAGATGGAAGCCGTAAATGTTATGGTGCAAGATGTATTCCATTACGCAGTTATAGGCCAAAATACCAGGAACCTAATTTGCATAAATTAGCATATAAGCTACCAGGTGACCACCCGGTAGCTACCCGATAGCTATCTGGTACCTACTAATTTGCATGTGAAAATTTATCGGATGACCACCCGGTGGCCATCCGGTGGCCATCCGCTACCTCATGGTACCCGGTGGCCATCCGATACCTCATGGTACCCGATGGCCATCCGCTACCTCAAGGTACCTGGTGGCTACCCGGTGGTCACCAGGTAGCCCCCAGATGCCTCATGGTTAAAAGTTACTTATTGGTTCCCTTTCAAAGGCACCTGGTAGCTACCAGGAACCTAATTTGCATAAATTAGCATATAAGCTACCAGGTGACCACCCGGTAGCTACCCGATAGCTATCTGGTACCTACTAATTTGCATGTGAACATTTATCGGATGGACACCCGATGGCCACCCGGTGGCCATCCGCTACCTCATGGTTTAAGACAATCATAGTAGTACCTGGTGGCTACCCGGTAGGTACCGGGTAGCCCCCAGCAACGTCCCTTTTTTATGCTATGTGAAACACGTTCATTGTAAAGTGATGGTGGTATGGAGGAATAATGTTAAAACAGAAAATCAAAGTGACATAAGAGTGCCATCAAGCACTTTGATCCCAGGTGTCTTTCCGTGAGAGCTTAAAAATCAGCTAAGAACTATATTTTATTCTCTGATTTATTTTGCCATTGATTTGATTGCATATTTATTTTTCTCAATCTTAAGATGTTTGATCAACTACGAGCACTCTAATCGAACATTTTGGATTTAAATGAGCTTCAAGAAAATTAAATTATCTTTCATACATGTAGTGTCTGTGTTGTTTATGCTTCCAAGATGAGCTAACATAATGAAAGTTGTGTAAGAATAAGATATGTGAAACTGATCATCCATTCATATGTTCAATTTGAAGCATTCATCATAACACAGCACAAATCTGACTGTTAGTACTTAACCCGAATGCAACAACACAAACGGCATTTAAAAGTCAATTTAGTTATATCATCAGTTATGGCCATCAATTCGTAAGTTATGACTCTTTTCATAGCATCTTTCCCCCGAAAAAAACTGGCACGATCCGTTCAGCACCACCACCGTGCACCAATGAGATATTATAAAACATTTTGGGGAAAATGTATAGGCCTATATAAACATATAAAAGTAGAATAGCGTAATATAATTTTAGTAAATCGCACCGGTTACTTTCTGGACCCTTATGATGATGCCTGGATGGAGGTGTGTTTGTTTTAGAGTCAGTTCTTCATTTAAACCTGTCGATTTGTGTGTGTGAACAAGAAATCATGCAATATTATATTATTAGGGACATAGTGTGAAGATTCTATGTTGATCTATCATGGATTTCATCTTAGGTCTACACACAAATCAAAGGTTTAAACGAAGAACTGACACATAAACACAAGCACACCTCCACCACGGCCCCTCCGCCCCAGATATGTAAAGAGCATTTCATAGATTAATTTCCCAGAATTCAACCACAGCATTATTCCATCTTCCACTTTGTGACGGGTTAACCAGCCCCCCCCCCCCCCCCCCCCCCCCCCGCCACCACACTTTTAAAAGAATGTTAATATAATCATCAGTGGTGGAACTTCAGATTTTTTTCAACTAGCCAGTCGGGCAAGTAACTCATAGAATTTACCTGCCCGACAAAAAGTCCACCAGCCCAAGGTTTTTTTTCATAATATTTTGCAGCAAACAATTAAGCAGACTTCTTTTATATGATGATACAATTACATGTTTTTGTCTTTATATTGTACGATGTTCCACTGTAGCCCTAGCCCGTCCTCGTATTCATCATGTTGATCAATCCAATACTCTCTTTAATCTCCGATCAACCTTGATTTTGAGGTTTTTAGTTCCACCACGAAATTACATTTCTTTTGTTCAGGGTATATCTTGCAGATTGAGCAAGATAATCGGTCATTATCAGTTAGGTATACGGAATGTATAATAGCGATTAAATTTAATGGACACGTGACTAATAGGGGGTCGCCATCTTGTAGCCGCCTAATGCATGGCTAATGGTTTTCTTTTTTGATGCATTTTCCACAAATAGCAAAGTGATTGTCTAATAAGCTTACCTTACTAATGATACATACGAAAATAACAAAGAGTGCAGACGTTTACGGTTATTATTTTCCGCCCGGAGACAAATTTCAACACCAAATACCACGCGATACGTAAACCATGGTGTTACAATCGTCATGCCTTGCACACAAAATCGCCAAAATGAGTCTTAATTCACCTAATAAACTTGCTGTGATTTGCGTTTCCGTAAGCAAATATTGATTTACGTTGGTCAATGCCTGTCTTACATAATAGGTCAGGGTCAAATAATTCACAGGCCATCTCCATACAACAAGAAATGCCTTGAAAAAGAAATGTATACATCTCACTAAGTTACTTAATAACATGCCTATGCTGTTGTACAGTGAAGCTTCCACAAGCGCTCGCAGGTCTAGGTTATAAATGAGTCACGTGTCCATTAAATTTAATCGCTATAATATATTCCGTATACCTAACTGATTATTGTAAACTAACCGCTCACTTAATTTCCCCGTCACTGCACTTGTCCTACAGCTATCGTAGGAGTTTGAATATATATATGGTCGAATCCAACGAAAAGTGTACACGGCTAGATTTTTAGGGTCCAGTTTCAAAATGCTTCGATCTCTTTTTCCTTTTCCCCACTCAAAGTCAACATATCAAGCTTGTATGGAAAAAAAGTGCCATCACTAATCTCTCCAATTGACCACGTGGCGGAATGATGAAGTTGAAGGTACACTTCTCAATGTTACCTACAAATACAAGTACCATATTTTGATTAAGTGATGATTATTCCACCTATTTACATATTGCATTCAAATTTGTGATTGTATTGTATTCAGAAGATGCTAATGCTGATAGAAAGTGGACATATTTGTACAGGTACTCATCTTTTTTTACATTTTAGATTCACACAGTTAGGTAGAATTTTCAGGCTCTCAATACTTTGAAACATGAGGTTGAGTCACTTTGTATACTTTCACCAAGATGATTTTAATGAACATTTGTTTTCATGTACCTCAAAGAGGGGGAATGACCCTTTCTGGAAAATTTAGAATTTTGAGCATGCGCCAGAAACTTAAGTACATAGAGGAATGTGGACATTTCGTATTCGTAGGTAACAGTTAATGTAAACGTAGGTATAAGAGAAGTAAAACTGTAATAAATTAATGTTGTACTTAATTTATGCTGCATTTTGGGGTGAAATGATCATGCAGGGTTGTTAACAATATTTGTTTTTAAATAAACATGTTAAAACATGTTTAAATCCTAATATTATGGACATATTCCCCAATAGTTTACTTTAAATAGATACTAGAATATTAATTCAATGTTGAAAAAATATACAATATCTAACTCTCAGTTGTGATTTTGAATAGGTTTATTAAGAACAAAATATCAGGCAACAATTTTAAGCATTCCTATAAGAGAAAAACATGTTAAGACTTAAAGCACGGTAGCTAATATTGCAATAATCAAAGTATTCGTAGGTAACACATTTGTTCTCAACTTTAACTTCGTTGACTAAGAACGGTTGGATTCTTTGATTTTACATATGTTTAAGAGGCAAAATTGTACTCGACGTAGTTTTTATGCCTTGAATCGCGTGTGCGGGTGAATGTCGTACAGCAAAATAAAAAGGTGTCTTGCTTGACGTTAAAAGTTGATAATATAAGAATGTGCGCTCAGCACTGCTTTTACAAAACAATCAGAATTGCGTAATATTCAACATTTGAATAAAAAGCAAGATTAACCAAATAAACATTAAAATTATATAAAACTATGTTCCTATTTCTAAGATATAAAAGAAAACATCCTAAACATCAATAAACTCACTAGGCCTATACTGTTAGTATTATTGATCATCTAATTTGGTTAAGGAATGTTGATTTAAATTAATTTACACATGATAATTACGGCAGAAAATGTTTTATTATGCTAACGTATCTGATCATCCAATTTTGTAAGTGTCTTTCTTGCTTGACTTTCAATTATTAAGAATGTGCGTTTAACTTCTACAAAACAGTCAGAAGTGTGTAATATTTAACATCTGATACAAGGCAAGATGATGACAACATACATATCGTACTGGGTTAAAATTTCGTAAAGGTATAGTTAAACAATCAATTAACTCGCTAGTATAATATTCTTACTCATCTCATTTGGTAAAAAGCATGTTCATCAATAAAACTAAACATAATGAAATATTAAGCATATAGAAACATTTTAAGTAAGATACCTCTGATCATTCAGCCTTGTAATCTCTACTTAACAAGTTTAGTGGATCTTGTTGTATTCTTTGTGTAGTTAGTTCTTCATCTCTCTCTTGTCACGAGAATGAATATCTAGTAGAACAGAATTACTCTTGGTTTATTATAGGACATTTTAGAATGTTAAAAATGAACGTTTCAGTTTCCGTGTGAATCCAAAGTATTGGATCGAATCAACTATTGAACATTTCCTCGAGCCATCATTAATTAGAAAGCAAGCGGTTTTCTTTTAGCAAACAGTTTGATTTGCCTGTAATTCATAATCTTGAATGTCAGGTTATTTGTTTTAAGCAATAAAACAACCGGTTGTCTTCCTCAATTTGTTCTAAATGAAGGAGGCAAGTAAGTCTTCTAGCAGTTATCATTTTGAATAGCTGTTTTAAACGCGAAAGCCAGATCGCTTTTTAATTCATTTAATACTTTGAAATAATTTCATATCAGACCTTATATTATATATAAGTTTAATATGAGCCGAACATGTTCAAAGTCTAGAACATTCAAATGTCGTGCATTTCAGTCCACAGCGCGCGGAATAAAGCACATACAACTTACAGCAAGACATCCAGTTGTCAGATTAGAATTAAGA
The DNA here is from genome assembly GCA_035610835.1 of Ophiura sarsii. NCBI lineage: Eukaryota > Metazoa > Echinodermata > Ophiuroidea > Amphilepidida > Ophiuridae > Ophiura > Ophiura sarsii. Next base: position 25,500 of record JAYJML010000069.1, on the reverse strand, counting down.
TATAATTTCCTAGTTTGGAATTTGTATCAATCTAAAAGTCGTACATAGTAAGTTTTTATCGAGATTCAACCGGAGGCAGATTCCGTTTGACATAGAATCACCAATATGAAATATTTTGTCAGATGTAGACAAAATAGGAATTTTATGTTTAAAAATTCAATGTTGTTTGATTTAAAAACACTAATCTAATAGGTTTTGCCACGACAAAGATATTGTCGGGCATGTGCCTTTCATTGTGATTTTCTTTTAAATCAACCCCTGCTTAGTTCAATTACACTAATTAATTAATGTCGGAAGCATTATTCATGAACAATTCTTGATTTGAGACTGAAATCAGTTAGGCCTACCCTTGATTACCTCCCACCTTTAAAAACAAGGGAAAATTATTTACTAAATTTCTTGTTCACTTAAAATACGTTTCGGTGACATTACACAACCTGCCCGAGCAAAAATGAAGCAAGTTATTTTATATTTGTGACACATGAATTCCATTTTTAAATACAACTACAATAATGGCCAATATTATGTACCTCAGTAGTCACTTCTCTGCAATTCCAGAGAAGTTTGAGATGAAGACAGAGGAAGTTGGTTAACTACGTATACATCATATCGACAAGCTGGTTTAAAACAATATTACGCACCAAACGATATTATTCCCGTCTTATACATTCCTGCTAAATATTTACATAATATAAGGTGCGAATGAAAGCGAAAAACAATACAGGAATTGTACCATGCTCATTAACTAATATATAGGTTACCTACGAATACAAAATGGAATATGAGAAAATTGATTATGAAGCCGAAATTTCATGGATATTATGACTAAATGTACCCATTTTAAGACGATCAACGTGTAATATATGGATATAAATAACATTCATTCACTCTAACTCCAACAAAAAATATGTTCTCGGCAAAACCAGTGTGATTACACCATGCATTTTATTTAAATTAACACCTCCTATTTTCATTTAATAAGGGAATATTATTGTTTTCCCTCCAAATATAAATATAATAATATATCCAGTCAGATTGTATAAATGCGCACTGCTTGTATGTAAAATAAAATCATTTAGGGCCAATATGCACCGTGTATACAGGGTGAATCAAAAAACATTGTGCACGATTTGAAACAGCCATTTGACCTTGATGCGTGCATTGAACCATAACATTCTTGTTGTCTGTATTAAGCGTCGTTAATCTAGTTTATCCTCCCCAAAAATGAAAGTAATCGACTAAAAAATAAGCAAACTGTACCATGTTTTGTAAACTGTCCGCATTTTTCGCCATTCCAATGGGATTTACACAGGTAAGACATGAATATTGCAGCAGCATGATGATATGGAGTGAGAGTCTACAAGCAAAAAGGCATTGTTGTGCCTGTAATTTATTACAGGTTCCTGGTATATTAAATGAGCCAAAGGTGGTAAAACATTGCAGAAATAAATAATACTTCACAAACTAAAAATATTGCACAAATGAAATGTTCTGAAGACACTTTGTTTCTTGATAGTTGCACTGAAAAGTCATTCACATTTTCCTTTAGATTCACACGGTATGAGTTACGGTCTTCTGCTAAAGGTGTTTTTAAGGCATACAATAAAATGTTAGCTTCCTTGCAATTCAAAATAGAAATCATTTTAGTTGTTTGCTGATATTTAGTTTTGTTAATGAAGCCTTCCTTGGACATGGCCAACATTTTGCTGAAGACATGTGTGTGCCCTGTCCAACATGTTACGAAGAGCTCGTCTAACCATTCCCCTGTTCATGCTGTTGCGGTGTTAAGCCTGTCATTTTGGCTCTGACACGTGCCTCCACTTCTTGAAGACTTATTGCTTTCTTGGTCTGTAACAGGAGATGCTTGTATTCAGATTTGCCTTTTCATTTGACTCGATATCAGACTATTAATTGCTTATCCTAGAGTGAAAGAATGATTTTACAGGAACATTTTGACATTTAATGTGATAATAATGACCATTTTAGCCAAACCAATTTTACTGTGTGTAAATCCCATTGGAATGGCGAAAAACGCGGTCAGTTTACGAAACTTGCCACAGTTTGCTTATTTTTAAGTCAATTACTTTCATTTTTTGGGAGGATAAACTAGACTTACAACGCTTTATACAAACAACAACATTTTCATGGTTCAATGCACGCATCAAGGTCAAATGGCCGCTTCAAATCGTGAACAATGTTTTTTGATTCACCCTGTATTATTGAATGTTGCCTACATATACATGTTACCTCCGAATACAACATGAAGTCAATGCACGAGAAGCTGTTACTGATTATTTATATAAACATTTATCACCCCCATTGCGATTTAAATCAACTGTCAGAGGATGTCTTTGCGTGAATAACATAAACAACTACACTAATAGGAGTAACAAGATTGAGACATAGGGAGGCTATATTCAATCAACTTTTAAGACAACAACAAATTATTGATGCACTTGTACGCAAACTACAGAATTTTGTGAAAAGTTACTTTAAAAAGCTGAAAGATTGATGCAAAACTTCTCTGTGGCTTGCCGAACGCAGCGCACATTTCTACTTTATTCCAGTCGATACAAGTATGTAACAACAGAGGGAATAACCACGGTATCGTTATTTGTATTTGAAGGTAAAAGTTCATATTTCAAATTTGCCTACGAATACAGCCTTTTATTGCTGATATTTCAAAAAATGTTGCTTTCAAAATGATAAAACTTGGCACACATGTACATTGTATCACACTTCGCTTATTCTATAGATATCATTCACTAATCTGTGTTTATATTAAAATGGCAGTGTTTTAAATAGGTATTCGGAGGTAATGCATTTTTTTTACCAAACCGATCGTTTCCGCTTTTAAAATTTCTAACAGCTTTATCAAAAAATCGACTTGAATGTGGACAATGCATTTAAGTATTTAACATATTTAGGTATCCTTACAGCACAAATTACACTACCTCAGGCGAATTCTTCCCCGAAAGTGAGATTTAACAAAACATGTATTGGTAGGTAACGTCAAAACTTACCACAGCCAAAAAAATCACAACAATTCAGGGGATTGATCAAAAGTAACAAAAACTACAAGAGGCATTCTTGAGATATCTACCAATCAAACAGGTAAAATCATTTCCGCTTAAGCTCGTTTTCATCTAAACGGTTATATGTCTAAAATAAAACCTTAACAACTATTTTGTAAAAAGGGTGAAAATAGCAGGTTTATTGCTCGCATACGCCCAATTGTGCATAGAAGTTAGTCATATTATATATATCAAACATCACAAACATTTCATCACAATATAATATTATACATAAGAAATATAAGTACTACCTAAAATTAAACAAATTTGTGTATCATTGTCACTAACATTAAAGAAATGCCATACATAGGAGAGATCTACTCGGCGAAGATTCAATTCTAAGTTGTGAAGCTCATTGTCGCGAATTGCACGTAGAGACTTACATGAAAGCATAAAATTTTACAAAGTAAGCACATACCATCATTATTAACCTCCCACGAACTTAGTTTGCCATTTAGAGGAAGCGTGTTAGAACTAGCTTTGAACTTCAAGCTTGCCCCGTAGAAATCAAGCTTGTCCTTCAAATATCCCAGCCTAAATCGCCCAAGAGTGGCATTGACGGTGTATATAATATTATATATATGAAATAGAAATTTCGAAGTTTGATTTTGAAACATCACAAATTTTCATCACAAAAATAATAAAATATATAAGAACTAAAAAAAAAGTGATGCGATATTTTGAAACATCACATCATTTCATCACAATATAATAGTATACATATGAAATAGAAATTTCGAAGTGAGATATTAAAACATCACAAATTTTCATCGCAAAAATAATAAAATACATTTTCATCACAAAAATAATAAAATACATAAGAACACAAAAAAGTGAAGTGATATTTTCGTAGTGAGATTTTGTCGGAAACATCACAAATTGTCATCACAAAAATAATAAAATACAAATGAACTCAAAAAAAGTGACGCGTTATTTTGAAACATCACATCATTTCATCACAATATAATATCATACATATGAAATAACAATTCAAAATAGATGTGAAATCATCCAAAAGGTAAAGTGCTCAACCAGTAAGGGAGCTTTATAAAGGAATGAACTCACAAGTGCATGCCGCCATAGAAAAAAACACTTATTGTGCAACTTCATACATGATAAATAGACAATGATCATGTTAATCTGTGTGTCTGGAAGATCAAGTATAGGACCTATCAATATTCAAGTGAACTTGACAATACACCTCTTGAGTGACATCTTGTGATCAATGAACATTATATAAACTTTCAGGTTATCTTTCTATGTAAAATCAATTATGTGTATACATGATTGCACTGGTGCTTATTATATTAATGTGTACCATCATTCTGTATCAAGTTTCTGACGAGTGAGGACCTAACGGTCCTTACGAAACAGATCTGTAAAACCATGTAGCGGGATCAAGTCCAAATATCAAATTGTACATATGAAATAGAAATTTCGAAGTGAGATTTTGAAACATCACAAATCTTCATCACAAAAATAATAAAATACAAAAGAACTCAAAAAAAGTGAGGCGATATTTTGAAACATCACAACATTTCATCACAATATAATATTATACATAAGAAATAGGAATTTCGTAGTGAGATTTTGAAACATCACAAATTGTCATTACAAAAATAATAGAATACATAAGAACTAAAACAAGTGAAGCGTTATTTTGAAACATCACATCATTTCATCAGAATATAATATTATACATATGAAATAGAAATTTCGAAGTAAGATTTTGAAACATCACACAATATCATCACAAAAATAATAAAATACAAAAGAACTAAAAAAAGTGAAGCGTTATTTTGAAACATCACATCATTTCATCACAATATAAAATTATACATAAGAAATAGAAATTTCGAAATGAGATTTTGAAACATCACAAATTTTCATCACAAAAATAATAAAATACATAAGAACTAAAAAAAAGGTGATGCGTTATTTTGAAACATCACATCATTTCATCACAATATAATAGTATACATATTCTCATATTTTCATCACAAAAATAATAAAATACAAAAGAACTAAAAAAAGTGAAGCGTTATTTTGAAACATCACATTTCATCACAATATAAAATTATACAAAAGAAATAGAAATTTCGAAGTGAGATTTTGAAACATCACAAATTTTCATCACAAAAATAATAAAATACAAAAGAACTCAAAAAAAGTGACGCGTTATTTTGAAACATCACATCATTTCATCGCAATATAATATTATACATATGAAATAGAAATTTCGAAGTGAGATTTTGAAACAACAAATTTTCATCACAAAAGTAATAAAATACAAAAGAACTCAAAAAAAGTGAGGCGATATTTTGAAACATCACAACATTTCATCACAATATAATATTATACATAAGAAATAGGAATTTCGTTTTGAGATTTTGAAACATCACACATTTTCATCACAAAAAAATAAAATACATAAGAACCCAAAAAAAGTGACGCGTTATTTTAAAACATCACATCATTTCATCACAATATAATATTATACATAAGAAATAGAAATTTCGAAGTGAGATTTTGAAACATCACAAATTTTCATCACAAAAATAATAAAATACGTAAGAACCCAAAAAAAGTGAAGCGATATTTTGAAACATCACAACATTTCATCACAATATAATATTAAACATAATAAATAGAAATTTCGTAGTGAGATTTTGAAACATCACAAATTGTCATCACAAAAATAATAAAATACATAAGAACTCAAAAAAAGTGTTCTTATGACGCATAATTTTGAAACATCACATCATTTCATCACAATACAATATCATTCATATGAAATAGAAATTTCGAAGTGAGATTTTGAAACATCACACATTTTCATCACAAAAATAATAAAATACAAAAGAACTAACAAAAAGGAAAGCGGTATTTTGTAACATCACATCATTTCATCACAATATAAAATTATACATAAGAAATAGAAATTTCGAAGTAAGATTTTGAAACATCACAAATTTTCATCACAAAAAAATAAAATACATAAGAACCCAAAAAAAGTGACGCGTTATTTTGAAACATCACATCATTTCATCACAATATAATATTATACATAAGAAAAAGAAATTTCGTAGTGAGATTTTGAAACATCACAAATTTTCATCACAAAAATAATAAAATACATAAGAACCCAAAAAAGTGAGGCGATATTTTGAAATATCACAACATTTCATCACAATATAATAGTATATAATAGTATACATATGAAATAGAAATTTCGAAGTGAGATTTTAAAACATCACAAATTTTCATCACAAAAATAATAAAATACATAAGAACACAAAAAAGTGAAGTGATATTTTGAAACATCACAACATTTTATCACAATATAATATTATACATATGGAATAGAAATTTCGTAGTGAGATTTTGAAACATCGCAAATTTTCATCACAAAAATAATAAAATACAAAAGAACTCAAAAAAAGTAAGGCGATATTTTGAAGCATCACAACATTTCATCACAATATAATATTATACATAAGAAATAGGAATTTCGTAGTGAGATTTTGAAACATCACAAATTGTCATTACAAAAATAATAGAATACAAAAGAACTCAAAAAAGTGACGCGTTATTTTGAAACATTACATCATTTCATCACAATATAACATTATACATATGAAATAGAAATTTCGAAGTGAGATTTTGAAACATCACACATTTTCATCACAAAAATAATAAAATACAAAAGAACTAAAAAAAGTGAAGCGTTATTTTGAAACATCACATCATTTCATCACAATATAATAGTATACATATGAAATAGAAATTTCGAAGTGAGATTTTAAAACATCACAAATTGTCATCACAAAAATAATAAAATACATAAGTACACAAAAAAGTGAAGTGATATTTTGAAACATCACAATATTTCATCACAATATAATATTATACATATGAAATAGAAATTTCGTAGTGAGATTTTGAAACATCACAAATTTTCATCACAAAAATAACAAAATACAAAAGAACTCAAAAAAAGTGAGGCGATATTTTGAAACATCACAACATTTCATCACAATATTTATTTATTTATTTATTTATTTATTTATTCGGAAATCACTTTCAAAGCAGCGGCACCCACCTGGAGGTGGTGCATCCAAAGAATACAAAAACAAGAGTAAAATACACAAAGAATACAAGTAAATACACTGTACAATGATAATTCAAAAGAGAGAAAATAAGCAAAATAAGCATACAATCATGAATATCATGGATATTATATCATAGACAAAGATGGGTTAATCAGCTTATATCATGAAGCGTAACGTGGAGTGTGTACATTAACTAATGTCATTATTGCTGCTATTATTATCATTCAACAAAACTGTCCTACATGTACATGACCATGCACGTTTTAAATAAGATTTACAAAATATATCAAACTGTTTATCAATCAATGCATCATATGAGTAATTACTCACCATGGGGGTGACATTTAAACAAGTACTACCTAAAATTAAACACATTTGTGTATCATTGTCACTAACATTAAAGAAATGCCATACATAGGAGAGATCTACTCGGCGAAGATTCAATTCTAAGTTGTGAAGCTCATTGTCGCGAATTGCACGTAGAGACTTACATGAAAGCATAAAATGTTTGATATCTTCACAACCACTATAACAAAGTAAGCACATACCATCATTATTAACCTCCCACGAACTTAGTTTGACATTTAGAGGAAGCGTGTTAGAACTAGCTTTGAACTTCAAGCTTGCCCCGTAGAAATCAAGCTTGTCCTTCAAATAACTTTCCAAATATGGGTGTGTTTTGTACTGAACATAAAATTTTAAAGAAGATTTGTCACATACATTTTTATACCATCTATCATAATCTTGTTGAGCACTTATTCTTTTAAACACTTGGACCCATTCGGGGTTATTAGGTTGTATGCTTGAAAAGTTAAAGTCCATACCGTGATCACATAAGATATGATTGATTGAGTCAAGCCATTTCCATCTTAATTTAGTACCATGATCATGAATAATAAACATTGCATTGAGTAAGGGCCCATATTATGAAGACGTGAATAATAATTAGCTTTAATCATATTATGGGTAGATTCTATGGTATCCCAGCCTAAATCGCCCAAGAGTGGCATTGACGGTGTATATAATATTATACATATGAAATAGAAATTTCGAAGTTTGATTTTGAAACATCACAAATTTTCATCACAAAAATAATAAAATATATAAGAACTAAAAAAAAGTGATGCGTTATTTTGAAACATCACATCATTTCATCACAATATAATAGTATACATATGAAATAGAAATTTCGAAGTGAGATATTAAAACATCACAAATTTTCATCACAAAAATAATAAAATACATTTTCATCACAAAAATAATAAAATACATAAGAACACAAAAAAGTGAAGTGATATTTTGAAACATCACAACATTTCATCACAATATAATATTATACATATGAAATAGAAATTTCGTGATGAGATTTTGAAACATCACAAACTGTCATCACAAAAATAATAAAATACAAATGAACTCAAAAAAGTGACGCGTTATTTTGAAACATCACATCATTTCATCACAATATAATATCATACATATGAAATAACAATTCAAAATAGATGTGAAATCATCCAAAAGGTAAAGTGCTCAACCAGTAAGGGAGCTTTATAAAGGAATGAACTCACAAGTGCATACCGCCATAGAAAAAAACACTTATTGTGCAACTTCATACATGATAAATAGACAATGATCATGTTAATCTGTGTGTCTGGAAGATCAAGTATAGGACCTATCAATATTCAAGTGTACTTGACAATACACCTCTTGAGTGACATCTTGTGATCAATGAACATTATATAAACTTTCAGGTTATCTTTCTATGTAAAATCAATTATGTGTATACATGATTGCACTGGTGCTTATTATATTAATGTGTACCATCATTCTGTATCAAGTTTCTGACGAGTGAGGACCTAACGGTCCTTACGAAACAGATCTGTAAAACCATGTAGCGGGATCAAGTCAAAATATCAAATTGTACATATGAAATAGAAATTTCGAAGTGAGATTTTGAAACATCACAAATTTTCATCAAAAAAATAATAAAATACAAAAGAACTCAAAAAAAGTGAGGCCATATTTTGAAACATCACAACATTTCATCACAATATAATATTATACATAAGAAATAGGAATTTCGTAGTGAGATTTTGAAACATCACAAATTGTCATCACAAAAATAATAGAATACAAAAGAACTCAAAAAAGTGACGCGTTATTTTGAAACATCACATAATTTCATCACAATGTAATATTATACATATGAAATAGAAATTTCGAAGTGAGATTTTGAAACATCACACATTTTCATCACAAAAATAATAAAATACAAAAGAACTAAAACAAGTGAAGCGTTATTTTGAAACATCACATCCTTTCATCACAATATAAAATTATACAAAAGAAATAGAAATTTCGAAGTGAGATTTTGAAACATCACAAATTTTCATCACACAAATAATAAAATACAAAAGAACTCAAAAAAAGTGAGGCGATATTTTGAAACATCACAACATTTCATCACAATATAATATTATACATAAGAAATAGTAATTTCGTAGTGAGATTTTGAAACATCACAAATTGTCATCACAAAAATAATAGAATACAAAAGAACTCAAAAAAGTGACGCGTTATTTTGAAACATCACATAATTTCATCACAATGTAATATTATACATATGAAATAGAAATTTCGAAGTGAGATTTTGAAACACCACCAATTTTCATCACAAAAATAATAAAATACATAAGAACTCAAAAAAAGTGACGCGTTATTTTGAAACATCACATCATTTCATCACAATACAATATCATTCATATGAAATAGAAATTTCGAAGTGAATTTTTGAAACATCACACATTTTCATCACAAAAATAATAAAATACAAAAGAACTAAAAAAAAGTGAAGCGTTATTTTGAAACATCACATCATTTCATCACAATATAAAATTATACATAAGAAATAGAAATTTCGAAGTGAGATTTTGAAACATCACAAATTTTCATCACAAAATAATAAAATACATAAGAACCCCCAAAAAGTGAAGCGATATTTTGAAACATCACAATATAATAGTATACATAAGAAAAAGAAATTTCGTAGTGAGATTTTGAAACATCACAAGTTTTCATCACTAAAATAATAAAATACATAAGAACCCAAAAAAGTGAGGCGATATTTTGAAACATCACAACATTTCATCACAATATAATAGTATACATAAGAAATAGAAATTTCGAAGTGAGATTTTGAAACATCACAAATTTTCATCACAAAAATAATAAAATACATAAGAACTCAAAAAAAGTGACGCGTTATTTTGAAACATCACATCATTTCATCACAATACAATATCATTCATATGAAATAGAAATTTCGAAGTGAGATTTTGAAACATCACACATTTTCATCACAAAAAAAATAAAATACAAAAGAACTAAAAAAAGTGAAGCGTTATTTTGAAACATCACATCATTTCATCACAATATAAAATTATACATAAGAAATAGAAATTTCGAAGTAAGATTTTACATAAGAACCCCCAAAAAGTGAAGCGATATTTTGAAACATCACAATATAATAGTATACATTAGAAAAATAAATTTCGTAGTGAGATTTTGAAACATCACAAATTTTCATCACTAAAATAATAAAATACATAAGAACCCAAAAAAGTGAGGCGATATTTTGAAACATCACAACATTTCATCACAATATAATAGTATACATAAGAAATCGAATTTTCGAAGTGAGATTTTGAAACATCACAAATTTTCATCACAAAAATAATAAAATACATAAGAACACAAAAAAGTGAAGCGATATTTTGAAACATCACATTTCATCACAATATAATATTATACATAAGAAACAGAAATTTCGAAGAGAGATTTTGAAACATCACAAATTTTCATCACAAAAATAATAAAATACAAAAGAACTCAAAAAAAGTGAGGCGATATTTTGAAACATCACAACATTTCATCACAGAAATGGGAATTTCGTAGTGAGATTTTGAAACATCACACATTTTCATCACAAATATAATAAAATACATAAGAACTAAAACAAAAGTGACGCGTTATTTTGAAACATCACATCATTTCATCACAATATAATATTATACATATGAAATAGAAATTTCGAAGTGAGATTTTGAAAAATCACAAATTTTCATCACAAAAATAATAAAATACATTAAAACACAAAAAAGTGAAGCGATATTTTGAAACATCACAAATTTTTATCACAATATAATATTATACATAAGAAACAGAAATGTCGAAGTGAGATTTTGAAACATCACAAATTTTCATCACAAAAATAATAAAATACAAAAGAACTCGAAAAGAGTGAGGCGATATTTTGAAACATCACAACATTTCATCACAGAAATGGGAATTTCGTAGTGAGATTTTGAAACATCACAAATTTTCATCACAAAAATAATAAAATACAAAAAAACTCAAAAAAGTTAAGCGTTATTTTGAAACATCACATCATTTCATCACAATATAAAATTATACATAAGAAATAGAAATTTCGAAGTGAGATTTTACATAAGAACCCCCAAAAAGTGAAGCGATATTTTGAAACATCACAATATAATAGTATACATAAGAAAAATAAATTTCGTAGTGAGATTTTGAAACATCACAAATTTTCATCACTAAAATAATAAAATACATAAGAACCCAAAAAAGTGAGGCGATATTTTGAAACATCACAACATTTCATCACAATATAATAGTATACATAAGAAATAGAAATTTCGAAGTGAGATTTTGAAACATCACAAATTTTCATCACAAAAATAATAAAATACATAAGAACACAAAAAAGTGAAGCGATATTTTGAAACATCATATTTCATCACAATATAATATTATACATAAGAAACAGAAATTTCGAAGTGAGATTTTGAAACATCACAAATTTTCATCACAAAAATAATAAAATACAAAAGAACTCAAAAAAAGTGAGGCGATATTTTGAAACATCACAACATTTCATCACAGAAATGGGAATTTCGTAGTGAGATTTTGAAACATCACAAATTTTCATCACAAAAATAATAAAATACATAAGAACTAAAACAAAAGTGACGCGTTATTTTGAAACATCACATCATTTCATCACAATATAATATTATACATATGAAATAGAAATTTCGAAGTGAGATTTTGAAACATCACAAATTTTCATCACAAAAATAATAAAATACATAAGAACACAAAAAAGTGAAGCGATATTTTGAAACATCACAAATTTTCATCACAATATAATATTATACATAAGAAACAGAAATTTCGAAGTGAGATTTTGAAACATCACACATTTTCATCACAAAAATAATAAAATACAAAAGAACTCAAAAAAAGTGAGGCGATATTTTGAAACATCACAACATTTCATCACAGAAATGGGAATTTCGTAGTGAGATTTTGAAACATCACAAATTTTCATCACAAAAATAATAAAATACATAAGAACTAAAACAAAAGTGACGCGTTATTTTGAAACATCACATCATTTCATCACAATATAATATTATACATATGAAATAGAAATTTCGAAGTGAGATTTTGAAACATCACAAATTTTCATCACAAAAATAATAAAATACATAAGAACACAAAAAAGTCAAGCGATATTTTGAAACATCACAAATTTTCATCACAATATAATATTATACATAAGAAACAGAAATTTCGAAGTGAGATTTTGAAACATCACAAATTTTCATCACAAAAATAATAAAATACAAAAGAGAACTCAAAAAAGTGAGGCGATATTTTGAAACATCACAACATTTCATCACAGAAATAGGAATTTCGTAGTGAGATTTTGAAACATCACAAATTTTCATCACAAAAATAATAGAATACAAAAGAACTCAAAAAATGTGACGCGTTATTTTGAAACATCACATCATTTCATCACAATATAATATTATACATAAGATATAGAAATTTCGAAGTGAGATTTTGAAACATCACAAATTTGTATCACAAAAATAATAAAATACATAACATCACAAATTTTCATCACAAAAATAATAAAATACAAAAGAACTAAAAAAAAGTGACGCGTTATTTTGAAACATCACATCATTTCATGACAACAGATACGTGTCGTTTTGGACAATGAGGGCGTTTTTGTGTTGAAAAATTGTGATGAAAAATTGTGATGAATCAAAACCTCACATTTGTAATTCCACTAAATCGTGCTACAGCTGTATTTACCTGCCACGGAAGCTGCTCCTCAGTTGTAAATTGAAATCTGCAAAAGCTTGTGGTCCTGATCAAATTCCACCAAAATTGGTAAAGGAGTTTGCGTATGAATTAAGTGTACCACTTACAGATATTCTAAATTCCTCCTACAGGGTACAGATATTCTAAATTCCTCCTACAGGGAAGGCTATGTGCCTGTTCAATGGAAACAGGCTATTGTGGTTCCTATTCCCAAGCAACAACCACCAAGTTTTGATAAACTTAGACCAGTTTCCCTCACTTCAATATTTGCTAAAATTGCAGAAGGTTTTATTACTAAGTGGGGCTTGAGGATGTTGACCATGGTATTGATCTCAGACAATTTGGCAACGTCAAAGGAGTTTCAACTACTCATTATCTGGTTTCGTTTGTTCATTTCCTGTTTCAGGGTGCGGAGAAGAGTCGCAACATTGGAACGGTGGTACTTACGGATTTCTCTAAGGCATTTGACCTAGTTGATCACACCCTTCTAATTGGGAAGATCATTGACATTGGAGTTCGTAGGTCCATCGTTCCATGGATTTGCGACTTTCTTCGCAACCGGCAACAGTGTGTCAGGTATAACGATGTTCTTTCAGACTATACTAAATTGCACGGTGGTGTTCCTCAGGGTACAAAACTAGGCCCAATTGGATTTCAGATTTTAATTAATGATGCTGCACTTAATTCTGGGAGTAAATGTCTGAAGTATGTTGATGATTTGAGTTTCGCTGAAAATTATAATGGATACCAAACAAGTGCAATCCAAGATGATCTTGACAATTTTACAAAATGGGCTTCGGACAACAACCTGAAATTTAATCCCACTAAGTGCCAAGGACTCCAAATTGCCTTTTCAAAACAACCACCACCACTACGCTACTTAAGAATTGGTACTGAACCACTTGCATATGTCACTGAAGCTAAAGTTCTTGGTGTGCGCATCCAAAACAACCTTAAATGGGATGTCCAGGTGGACAGTACGTTGAATAGGAGGTGCTCAATTCACCTCCTATGAATTTTTTTGACGGACCAAAGGCTGCCACTGACGTACCCTCCGTCAAGAATTATTGGTAAACGACGCACCCACGACGCACCTCTCCCGGGGGTCGTATAGTGCGTCTTACAACTGATAGGTGTATAATGACCAAGGTCGAAGCTTACCTCATAATCTCATGTTCCGATCTCCTGTTATACTACAATTGACCAAGGTCGATCTACCACCTCATAATAGGGTAAACCCAAAGGTGTAACCAAATATAAACAACAACAAACGTGTCTGGCTTTAACTATATCACATCAGGGACAATCGAATGGTTTATTCATGCTAAAGATACAAATAAATAGTCAATAAACAATAATCATGTCCTGGGATAAGTAGAGTCTTCTACTCTTTCCACGATTATATCAATCAGTTAATGAATGTCCGGACTTGGCCTAAGAGTAAGTAAGCTTATAATATTGCATGCATTTTGGGAAAATGTTCCATTTGAATTGCTAGCATTCTGCGTTGCAGGCCTGTTTAGTATACCAGTTACCATTCATCAGTAGGTTGTATAAATAAATGTTTGAGTAGAAGTAAACATCATTTAGCGACGAAAGCTGTGGTTTCTTCTTTAGCTACCACATGTGCGTGTTAACATGGTGGCTGCCATTGATTCTCCCGGCTAATCACAGCTGTCTCTAGTCTAGCACAGCCTGTCATCTTTGGACTGTTCCAAACTATAGAGGGCAGTATTTCACTTATCCAGTCAGTGATCATAATACTTAGGGATTCATCACTGTTCGTACTTGTATACGTATTACACCCTGTATAGGCCTACAACTATAGTTTTTATATGTTTAAGGTAGATGTTCTGATTGCTAGCCCGATTTGCACCTTGATGTTTTCTATTTTACATGAAAGGTCATCCTTAAAATTGTCAAATTCCAAAGTTTGAGTTGTTTAACTTCAATGGTTCTTAAGCACAAGGTCACAAGAAATTTAGCAGTAATTCACCACATAATTTCTAAACGGAACATTTCTGGCCCCTAAGATTTTACGGACACAACGAGAACATAATATGGTGATTCTTCTGATATCAAAATATCTTCAAGTGAAACAAAAATTCATAGCCAAATAAAAGGTGATGGGAACATTCACCTTTAAGGTCCCTTTTTAGATGTAAAGGTATCTTAGACTCACCATATCATAGGCTATCATGCCTTTATGATATGTACCCTTTACAATAGAATCATCTTACTAGATAACCATTAGTAACTATACATGTGTATATATATATATTATATATATAGTTACGAATGGTCAATCATCATCTATGCCCACATGATAGGCAATCTAGTCGAAAGTGACATATTGTTGAATAACCACTATAGAGCTTAACCATCCTTGTAAAATAATTTAGAGGCAACTGCATTACCCTGGTGTTGAGACATATTATTGTTTGTAATATTACTCATCAGACTTTCTAACGGGCACAAATAAGTGAGCAATATTTCCATCCACATCTGTGTGAAATGTATTATTTTCTTCTTAGATTTCGTTGCTAAATCGCAGCCAGCTGTTGAATTTTAAACGGAATATAAAACTAACAATAGGCCTTAAAGGTATGCGTCATATGCCTACTTACCCACACTATCGATTACAACAATTATATGGAAGCATAAAACACAGCAATCTATTTTTGATGGACCACTGCGTGAGATATTTTTAGTTTTAATTACAAATTAACTATTATGGATGAAAGTATAGGTGATAATTAGGAATCATTATGACACAGGTTTGTATTGTTAAAATATACCCAATTCCTAACTATTGATAGATGAGTGGTATTTTCATCGATACGATAAAATACAAGTCGTCATATTAAAAGTTGAGTCGAGGCTACTATCTTCAGTATCATCACAGTGCACTTTAAGGAGTTAAGAGAGATACAACAAAATGCAAATACGTATTACTTTAGTCGTTAGTGTATAAGCAATAACTGTTATCTTCAGTAGACAACGACGATTATTGCACTTCATAAATATCATGCATCAGGCCTATTCATATAATTATCTCATCACAAGTAGGCCTAATACCCTCGTTAATTATATATTGTTTCCTCAAAACCTTATGCAAAAGTCACAGGCCCAATTAGGGCCAGGGGCCCAATCAGTACATCAGGAAATGTCCACTTCCTCGATACTATGCTATATAGTCAGGGATGGAACTTCAGATTTTTTTCAACTAGCCAGTCGGGCAGGTAACTCACAGAATCTACCTGCCCGACAAAAATTCTACCAGCCCAAGGTTTTTTCATAACATTTTGCAGCAAACAATGCAAGACTACTTTTAAACTCCATTTAGATGTTTTTGTCTTTATTGTACGATGTTCCACTGTAAACCTAGCCCGTAACAGCTCCTCGTATTCATGTTCATCAATCCAATACTCTCTTTAATCTCCTATCAACCTGATCTCCTCTATCATCATGACACACGATCATCTGATGATGAAATTACCCTGAATTTACTGTTACTTACACTTTGAGCTTCAAAAATGTTACCCGCCAGTCGGACGGGTACCTTTGAATCTTCACCCGCCCGACACGAAAGTTACCCGCTATGGGCGGGCGGGCGGGTCTTATTTCCATCCCTGTATATAGTATTATATGATACCTTCGCTGTTATCCTCAAAATATAGTAACTTAGGCGATTGAGGCGAGTGGAGGCGGAGGACACGACCCCCTAAAAAGACAGGTGACATGTTTAACGTCATGCTATACCAGTTTAATGTCAATGTCAACATTGGCAATTTTTACGCCCATCACGTGAATTAGTTTTATCAATTCAAGCTTAAAGTTAAAAAACCCGAAAATGTTAGCGAGCCATTGCATTCGTCATCGTCAGATTGCAACAAATAGTGCCATAATCTGCTATCTTTCGTAGATAACAACACGTTACCATGGTTACTGTTAGTTGCAACCCCTCCCCACCCACGCGTTCATTAAAGGCATATTATGTGATCTTTTCCAGAGAGCGCCCACTATTTATTATTTTTTTAGAAAGTATCTTTTCTTGCAGATTTACATTTCTGATCATAAATCATACATACATTCCAAGTTACAGAGCGATACGATTCCTAATTACCTTAAAATCATGGTTTTAGAGTGAATTTTAGAGTGAAAATATAAACTGTCGGATAATCCGACAGTTTATTTTCACTCTAAAATCATGATTTTTTATGATCATAAAATGTAAATCTGCAAGAAAATCTTCTTTCTATTTTTTTTTCGATGTTGAGGGCGTTCCCTGGAAAGATCACATAATATACCTTTAACCCATTGGTTCTAAAATGACAAATAAAATCAGATTAGAATCAGATTGCCAAAAGCATGCAATGCAATGCAGAGCATGTGAAATAGGCCTATATTATACTCCAGATTCCCCATATTAATTATTTTTAAATTTTAATACAAGATATGAATATTAGAGGTTTGTCGAGCATACGGAAAAGGGCTAGCATGGTTTACAGGCGAACAAAATTTGTAAATGACCTATTTGAAACACCTGTTCATAGTCTCAAACTAATATGTTGCCGACATGAGATCGCCATATGCGTCAATATAATCATTAAACAACGTCAGTAAACTTTCGATACACACGAACTCATTTCAATCGTGGACCGTGATATTGATTTTCAATTTTGAAATGCATTCAGCAGTTCCATTCGATACACACAAAAACGTGAATAACTTTTACATTAATTCGTTTTAACTTCGGTTTTCAATAATTAATGATGCACAACTGTTAACATCGAGTGTCAGCACTGCCGATCTTTTGGATTGAATGTTCAATCGTTTTTATTTTTAGATTGAAACTCTTCAATCCAAAGAAGATTGAATGTCAATCTTAAAAGTTTGTTCCCTCGCGGTAATCTATGAAAGATTGAAAAGTCAATCTTTAAGATTGAATTTTCAATATTTGGAATTAAGAGAGTACTATGGTAACATTCTTTGGAAATCATTAGCGCTTCCCTCTATTAATTATGCATGCTCAGTATGGACCTGTGGTAGCAAGGCTAATATCAACAAAGTATAGAACTTGCAGCTACATAATGGCAAGATATATCTTGAAGGCACCCCGTAACACTCCGGGCGTAGCCCT
Organism: Ophiura sarsii; assembly: GCA_035610835.1. Classification (NCBI taxonomy): domain Eukaryota; kingdom Metazoa; phylum Echinodermata; class Ophiuroidea; order Amphilepidida; family Ophiuridae; genus Ophiura; species Ophiura sarsii. The sequence continues at coordinate 6,970 of JAYJML010000069.1, read as the reverse complement.
CTATGGCGACTTGGGGTGGAACCCCATCGCCTCCCTTCAAGATGTTCATAGAATTAAGTATCTTGCACGACTCTCTCATCTAGAGATGCACCGTTGGCCAACACTTATGTTAAACGCTCAAAATGAATTTAAACTGCGACATGAACCATTTCAGTTACAAATGGTTATCGTCGATTAGAGATACGCTTAAAAGGTGCAACATGGACTACATTATTAATAACGCCCACACACCCCCACGCTGGGTGAACACATTTAAGCGCATTAATAAGATTGTCTGTCATAATGTATGGAGTAACACTGTTAGGGAAAAATCGTCTCTTAAAGGCTATTTGCAGTTTAAAAAACCCCGTTCAATTGGAAGACTATCTTTTAGACAAAACTAATTTATTTGGTTGTAGTGTGAAATTCAAAGCGCGATCAAACACGCTTCTATGGAACATAGAATACGCAAATGGTCTTCAAATAATAAGGATGGTAAATGTATGCTTTGTATAATGATGATTCAGTGTGGAAGACTTAAGACACTTCTTATTTACATGTAGATCACTGAATGAGATAAGGGTCGAGGAATATCTCGAACTCGAAAATAACCTATGCAACAATGGTTTTAGTGATGTTTGGCTGGAATTTATTATCAGTAATCTGGACTCAAAATTGTATATAATGCTCGGTTGTCCAATTAATATCACCACGCCTTGCAGACACACTAAATATGCCCGTTTGTTCAAAACCTCGTATCTCAAAAAAAAAAAAATACAGGAGGATGAAAAAAAGAAAGTTGGATATACGAGGTTTTGAAAGAATAATTATGATATCGCTGTCGTTTAACCAGTCCGTATATCAATTCAAGCCATTTACAATACCTCTCACCTGTAGTCCACAAATTTGCTGCGAAATATCAAGAATGTTGGAAGTTTCCCCTCAACACATGGTCAACACCTTGTTTCAAAACCTCGTATACATACGAGGTTTTGAAACACAGGTGCTGAAAAAGCAAATTTGTTCTGCCTTCTGATTGGCTGTGGCAATTTAAAATATTACCATCATTTGCATAATGTCTCTGACATCATGATAAACACAAAAAATCAATTTCGAGGAAAGTTGGTTTTGAAAGAAAGCGACGAATAGGTTATTCTTAACCAATTCTGCAAATCATACCTTAAACGTGCATGGGCTGTAAGATGTCAGATCATAAACTAAAAGTGAGTCTATTGAGACTATTGTATACATGACTATTATATATTATATAATTATTAATGTTCTTTTGTCTTGTTAATTATTGTATGTATATATTATAAACGCACCGTCGGGTAGACGAGTGCCACTGTTGTAAAAGTATTTATTCAAATAAATAGATAAATAAATATCATCCATTATTGTCGATTTTCAAAATTAAAACGTGCTCTTCCAGCAACCACCCTGAACGTGCAATTGTCCATCGCCAGTTACTATTAAGTTAGAACATTTTATCCGTTTGACACCACCAAATAATATAGCTATAGAGGGTGAATCAAAAAAACAATGGGCACGGTTTGAAACGACCATTTGACCTTGATGCTTGCATTAAACCATGGGAAAATTATGATTTTAGCCATTTTTGGCCCAGTTCAAAATGATCTGCCGTCTGCGCATGCGCATATTTTCTGCAGGTTTCATGCGAATAAGTTCAGATAATTAGTTTACTATCATATGGAATCTCTCTAACTAGTTAATTGCTTGGATTTTTTCTAAATTGTTTGATTTTCCGCAATATTCGTGTCTCACTGACTGGGCATTTTTCAATGAAAATGGGCTATTTGAAATACTGATATTTGTTTACTTTTTATTCAATTGCCTCTCCTTACTTTTTCCTTTTATACTACATATATCAAATTACACAGGGATTAACGTTATTGTCTTTTGCATCATACTTGGCGAGAAAAAAAAAGGATTTACCTGCTTCTGCTGTCATGTTATGCAATCTTCTTACCACATGTTCAGTATTTCATCCCATATTGAACCTCTTAATATGTCTGCCCTGCCTATTTGCCTGTCAAACATGTAGCCCCTGAACTAAATCCATGGGAAGTATATACTGTGCTCAAGGTAGTTAAGACATCCAAATCCAGTGGCCCTGATGGCCTTCCACCCAAACTCATAAAAGAGTTTGCCTATGAACTGAGTAGTCCACTCACGGACGTGCTTTATTGTTCCTTTAAAGAAGGGGTGGTCCCACACCAATGGAGGTCGGCAATTGTTGTTCCCATTCCTAAACAATTTCCCCCCTCCATTGATAAAATGAGACCAATATCACTGACAGATATATTTGCCAAAATTGCTGAAGGGTTTATTGCTAAATGGATGGTGCAGGATATTCAAGATTCTAATGACATCAATCAGTTTGGTAACATTCAAGGTGTTTCAACTGCGCACTATCTTTTGAATCTTACTTATTTCTTGTTCCAGGGTGCTGACAAGCCAAAAAATATCGGAACAGTTAGTCCTCACGGATTTTTCGAAGGCATTTGATCTAGTAAATCATTATATTGCTATTCAGAAGTTAATTGCCTTGGGGGTCCGGGGGACTATTGTTCCATGGATATGTAGTTTTCTCAATGATCTTCGTCAATGCGTGCGCTATAACCAAACCGTGTCCAATTATTTGCCCCTATGTGCTGGTGTTCCTCAAGGAACTAAACTTGGACCCATAACCTTTCAGGCAGTTATCAATGATGCGGCTGAGAATTGCTATTCCCACTATTGGAAATATGTGGACGATCTTACGTTCGCCGAAAATCGTCAATGGGAACCTATTTGCCCAGAATCCCCCATTACATTATGCCCCGCTGTACAACATACACACAGGGGCCTATTTTACATTAACGCTATGGTGCCAACAAATACAATGTTCAGGAAAATTGAGGGCGCACTCCCATACGTATCTCTCAATGCCCCTGTAAATTCAATAAAAGAGAATTGGTTCTCAGGGCAGATTTAGACTGTTTACACAATATTAGGTTGCGCTACTAGATTTATGCTGTTGACGAATTCATCGTAATAATGACACAGACTTTTAGTATAGAGCACTACAAATTTTAAAGGCATACAGGGTGAGTCAAAAAGAAGTTGTACGGGAATGAATATTTGATTTAAAATAGACCAAACAAATTTGACAAACCAATGAGGCACTTATTCAAAGAGCAACTTATTCCGCTCATATGACAAAAGGAATCATTGAAATCGATCAATTATATCAGGAGTTATGCCTGTTTTAATCAAAGAACCCTTTTTTTAGCTGTCCACGGAACGCTAATTCTCTTGAAATCTATCCACTCTAGGAAATTGGTGATGTTCAAAACCTAACTTTAAAGAAGAAAAAAACACCTTATGTTTTATATTGTTTGGTTAAGAAATTGGTGAGGTTGAAAACCTAACTTAGGAGAAAAAAAAATGGTTTTCATAAAATAAAAGCGTAATTTTTACTTGCAATATTCAAGTAGCCTTAAACTGAATATGTGTGACTTAAATTGTTGAAGTTACGAGTAAGGGTGATATTTCAAAATAAACATTCCAATCTTTTTCTTTGCCCTAAATCGTTCCATATCTATAACCATCTCCTGTAGCGCAGCGTATTTCTCTGATATTTGCCCGCCCGCGTGTGTAGGGGTACGTGGGTGTTATTAGTGCGTGTAGCGCGTGTAGCGCGTTAGTTTTGCATGGCGAACTACGACGCGTTATGTGTTACTCGCCGAATGCATGGTTGCAGTACGCATAGAGATAAACTAACCCAACACGTAAAAATAGTCTGAAAAAGCCCTGGATTTTACGCTTTTGCTCATATCTTTGTCAATTCTGTACGGTTTTCAGCCAATTATAGCTTAAAATACTCACATTATCATCACCTATTATCGGTACAACGTTCACGGCGTTAAGTTGAAAACTGAGAGAGCATTTTATGGATAGTCACAAAACATACATACACTATTGCGCAAATTATAGTATGATTCTATCTTTGATATTAAGTTGTACATTTAGATTTAATATTAAAAGGCAATCCTATTAGAAAGACAAACAAACAGAGCCAAAATATAATCATGAAGTTTTAATTATTCGTTGTCATTTTTTAACAGACAAATGAACTTTTGTTTCATCAACCATCACCTGTGTCAAATGAAGCGCCATCGGCTTCAGCAAAGGTAAGTATGTAAACATTATGACGATAAACATCGCGAAAATTCCACACCCATTAGCAAGATCTGATCTTTGAATTTGATCATTAAACAATAACGTTATTGATACGGTCTTAAATAATTTAGAATTTAGTTTGTTACATTTTGATAACGTTCAAGATCTTCAATTGACAAGCTTATTTGTGTATAAAGGCCATAAGGATATGTACAACATTAGTGATATCAAACCCTATTTTAGACCGTTACATTTTGAAATGGGACCTTTTAGAGTGAATTTTGCTTGAAGATTATTACTTTTTCTCACCGGAAATTGAAAACAGGTAGCCTGCTCGATTTTCTAAACGACCGCTCTGAAAAGACCGTGTCCAACGAGCTTGAAAATGTCACCGTAATCGTCCTGGTATTAGTAAAAAAGACAAATTTGAAAGATCTCTCAAAATTTACCTAGATGACATGCACATTTTATAGTCAGTGTGCATGGAGGTGATGTCCCATTAATCTTAATTAATACAAAATCCTAGGCATTTACACAATTGTTCTTACTTTCAAGTCTTTCAAATTTAGGAACGACGTGTTGTGACGCGAAAATCGCGTCGTGTAACAAAATAAGTATTTACGAGTTGATTTGTATTGAGTGCATAATATTGAAATTTGAGGCATTTAGTTTATATCAAACTGTAGCTTAAAAAATCTTGAATGTCTATACCAATTACGATATAATAAGACGATCAAAATAAAAGTTATGACGGAAAAAGTGTACTATAGGTCCCAGATACTGGTATGCCAGTATCGTTCAAGAATACTGGAACATTAAAGTTGCCAGTGTCCGATAGGCCTACTGTTACGACCGATACTGGAACGTTTTTATATTTCAGTATCGGTCGATAGTGCAGTAGTATTGTATAGAGTTATGCACATGTCAGTTGTATGACGCACTATAATACCCCGGGAATGGTGCGTCACTTTACCGAGATGCATCACTTTCTCATGTTACTATGATTATGAAGCACCCCTGTGTCACCAATGACGGTACCGTTAGTCAATTTTGTGACGCTCTATTGACTGATTCTGACGAACCATGACTCTCAAATGACACATCCCCACCGTCATACATCATTGTTGACTGAACTGGATTGCAATACATATGAGAATATCTTTTAAAAAGGGTAAAATGGTTTCAGATCTATGTAGAAAAAACAAAAACAAACAATGATTGAAAAAGAGAAGATGGCTGTCTATAATTATTAAACATCTAAATTTTACTCGTTTGAAGTTATTATCGTAGATATTTTGCAATTGTTTGACCATTTCCGACGTTATTCAACTTTATGCATCTTTATCGCGATTTGGGACCCAACATTTTATTCTTCAAGAGCTGCACGTACCATGTAAAATATAAAACGGTTTGTATTTTGTTACACGCATGATGACGTACCCTGTGATGCACCTAGGTAAATTGACCGAAATTGACGCGCCCATTCGTCAATATTGTGACGAACCGGCCAAAGGCTACCCATGGCGTACCCGGCGTCAAACATGTGGTGATAAATGACGCACCTCTCCCGGGGGTCGTATAGTGCGTCGTACAACTGATAATGTGTGCATTATACGCATATATATTTCCCCTGTAGACACAAACATCTCAATTTGCGCTGTGTATGGATGTTCTCTCTTTCAGCAAAAAGTAATGGTATCATTCCGGGTACTTGTCCGTGAATGCAAGAAGCATACGGTTCAAACTGTGACCTTAGCAATTCGGGGCAAACATATGACTCCATTTCACCCAATGCCTAATTTAAAAGCCGTTTATCTGTCACGCTCACCGAGATCTCACAAGCAATGGTGGCTTGCTGAAATAGACCTGGAGCTTACTAAAGATGAATCTTATACATATTTCTACTCATCTACAACGAAAAAAGACGAGATACAGGAAAAAGAAGATAGGCACGTGGACTTTACTCGTAGTAGTTACGACGTGTTTATGTACCCAGACAAAGCGCCAGCTAAGCAAGACAAAACTACCGCTGAGGGCCTACTTCTATACATGGACTTGCTTAATTCGTGCGTTACAAATGAGTATTTCCAGGTGGCATTACTGAATATAGTCACGAGTGGGTTTCCAATGCTACAATCGATAGACCCTCATGCTTTCATTGGTTGGTTTCAGCGAAATCTTGCTGTTTGGAATCCATCTCAAGTTATTTGCATGACGCTATTGTTGGGCAAACTAATCGATTTAGGTCTTCAAGTATCGGTTATTGAAAACAATGAAAACCAGTACATCGCGGGGACCATATGGCGACATTGTCAACCAAACCAGATCCCAGATGACATGATCATGTGTCTGCGCTCAGCGTGTGTCTGGTTGATAAAAGGAATCGATCGGGGGAACTGGCTTCACCTATGGTGGTACTTCTTGAACTTTATGACATCGGAAACTCTTGTTAGTTATCACAAAACGGTACAAAGACCTGTGTTTGAATGTTTAAATACGTATTCAGAATCTCTACTCACACTGATCCTGGACAGGGAACTCAAGAATGGACCAGAATCACTTTTGAAGTGTGTCTCTCTGGTAGGTGAGATCATCGATACGGTATCAAGTATATCATCATTTAAATGTATCATAGGAGTGGTTTCATAGGACAGCTACAAATCACTTATTGATGACCGCACGGTCTCTCATACGATTGTGAATAAGCTTAAACAATTACTCATGGAGAAGCCTTTGAAATTCAAACGGTTGGTAGAAATATGGAAATATTTTTTAGATATCAACGTGGTAATCAGAACTCAAGTTC